>WWET01005545.1:49940-65168 GCA_011038615.1 Limnodynastes dumerilii | reverse complement strand
AGGCCGTCCCCTCCAGCGTCCCTACGGCGCTGCTACGGATGCCCGATCCACGATCGGGCATTGCCATAGCGACGCCGGGCAACATTTGCCTGGCGCATGCGCAGATCGGCTGAAAAGCCGATCTTACGCTTACGCCCGCCGTCCTAGGCGGGCGTTGTTCTGGATCAGGCCCTTTATGTATACTTACATTTTTTTCTACCATTAAAGATATTAAATGAGGAAATTAGATGGAACTAGCTGCATAAATGTGTATCTATATTGAAATACTGTCCCTTTAAGAGTTGATAGTTATAGTTTTATAGGAATCTCCACAATAAGTGGATACTTTCTATTCCTGTGTAATGTATCTTTTGAGAAGTGATATTATTTGAATCTTTTATTTGATTTTTGATGTATATGCAGCAGAATATTTATACTGGAGTTTTGTTGAATAGGAAGAGTGGGGTCTTGATGTAGGCCTTTATCATTGGTTGGGACACTAGGATTACTAGGTGGTAGGAGCAAAAGGGCAGGAGCAGTGGGACTGCAATACTACAGAGGCAGTAGAGACTGCAATGGTTTCAGAAGCACGTGATACTGCAATAGATTCAGAAGCAGATGAGAACTGCACACACAGTGCAAGCTGGCTGAGGTTTGTAGTACAGGAGCTTTGGTATGAAAACTGCACACACAATGCAAGCTGGCTGAGGTTTGTAGTGCAGGAGCGCTGGTTTGAGAACTGCACACATACAGCAGGGTTGCCGACTCTCCCGGAATATCCGGGAGACTCACGAAATTTGGGCAGGTCTCCCGGTATACTGGGAGAGCCGGCAAAGCTCCCGCAAGCCCCACCAGCCATGAATTATAACTGTAATCCCTAGCGTTACTAGTGATGTGCAGGGCTTGATGATGTCATCAAGCCCCGTCCATCCCCTGAAACACTGGAGATCACAGGAGTGATTGGCAGGGGGTGGGGCTTAATGACCCAATTTGCATAAATTGCGTAAAGCCCCGCCTCTTGCGGAAATCCATGGCTTTCCTCTGGGTTCTCCCGGAGGGAAGCTTTGAAAAGTCGGCAACTCTGACATACAGTGCAAGCTGGCTGAGGTTTGTAGTAGAGGAGCTTTGGTTTGAGAACTGCACACACAGTGCAAGCTGGCTGAGGTTTGTAGTGCAGGAGCGCTGGTTTGAGAACTGCACACACATTGCAAGCTGGCTGAGGTTTGTAGTGCAGGAGCGCTGGTTTGAGAACTGCACAGACAGTGCAAGCTGGCTGAGGCTTGTTGTACAGGAGCGTTATGTTGAACTGCACACTAAAATAACAGAGGCCAAGTAATGCCGCTTTCACATCACCAAGCCCACACAGTGCAAGCTGGCTGAGGTTTGTAGTGCAGGAGCGCTGGTTTGAGAACTGCACACACAGTGCAAGCCGGCTGAGGCTTGTTGTACAGGAGCGTTATGTTGAACTGCACACTAAAATAACAGAGGCCAAGTAATGCCGCTTTCACATCACCAATCCTGAAAAACCCGGGATTTTGTTTTCCGGGAGGAAATGCCGGGTCAAAAAAAAAAAAGACAATTTTAAGCGCACAAAAACCCGGGAAATTCCCGGGTCTGACCCTTTCACATCGCCACTGAATTTCCCGAGTTTTAGTGCCTTTAACGTGGCAGGGCATGCTGATGCTTGTAGTGCTACAAGCACCAGCATGTCCAAGGATGGCAGGGCATGCTAGCACTTTGAGAACCACAACAAAACTGCAACAAAACACAAAGTTATGCCCCTCATAGCTAATAAATAAAATACATGGCCGACCCCTAACATTAAAAAAATACTTGCCCTTTAATGCCCCCCTATAAAAAAAAATGTAATTGAATACCCCTATATACAATTAAATACTTACATTTAATACCCCAATTAATAAAAAATGTTTTACCGCTAATGATATGCATAAAATAAATGAATAAAATAATGGCATATAAATGATAACTAAAAAGAAGTACTTACCATCTTGATTAGGATCCAAAAAACAAAAAACCCTATGGACCGCCGCAACTCATGTCCTGCACCGCAGAACATCCCGACACTAATGACAGCTCTGCTGTCATTGGGGTATATTTATACCCTTGGGCAGCCTGTAAAATCCCGTTTCCATTGTGACCAAACATTATTTATCACCATGAAAACGGGATTTCAAAGGCTGCCCAAGGGTATAAATACACCACAATGACAACAGAGCTGTCATTAGCGTTGGGATGTCCTGCGGTGCAGGACATGAGTTGCGGCAGGCCATAGGGTTTTTTGTTTTTCAAAGACCTCCCCCACGAATTAAAAACTTGGAAGATCGGATCCTAAACAAGATGGTAAGTACTTCTTTTTATTTATGATTTTTGTGTCATTATTTTATTAATTTATTATATGCATTATATCAATTCTTTTTTTTATAGGGGGGCATTAAATGTAAGGTATTTTTTTAATGTTAGGGGCTGGCCCTCTATTTTATTTAGTAGCTAGAAGGGGCATTAATTTGTGTTTTGTTGCCCTGTCAGGGCATGCTGGCACTTGTGGTTCTGCAAGCATTAGCATGCCCTGGCATCCTTGGGCATGATGATGCTTGTAGCACTACAAGCATCAGCATGCCCTTTGCAATTTTTTTTTTTTGAAGATCCGATGCTACAAAAAAGATTTGTTTACTGTTGCCATAGCAACAGTAGCCAAATCTCACCAATTGGGAGGCAATATGAAAGGCATGGGTTGCAAAACAACCCTGGACCTTTCACATCGCCACCCTTCCCGGGTAGGACCAAGGGTAAACCCTTCTTTTTTCCCGGGTCGAAATGCCGGGTCTTTCGACCTGGGTCAACCAGAAGTATCTCTTTCACATCACCACCAAATACCTGGGATTTTGCAGAGACCCGGGTGTTTAGCGAAAATCCTGGGTATTTGGTGGTGATGTGAAAGGTGTATAACAGAGCAGACAATTGGAGAAGACTGAGAAAACAGAGTATTTGTTATAATGACACTTGTGGGATGGTGCCAGTCAGGGCCGTAACTAGGAGTGGGCGATAGGGGCGGTCGCACATGGCGCAAAGTGGAAGTGGGCGGCAGTAACTTCAGATTTAAAGTTAAACTGGTTACTAATACAGGGTTGGGGACGCCATTTTATCATTTTGTTTTTGTGCTAAAATCTCTAGCTACGGCTCTGGTGCCATATAGGGAGTGCATTGTGCAAATTGGCTAAACGGTAGCTATGTAAGCAATGCAACCAGATGCAGAGCGGTCAGATGACCGCATCCAAAATAGCCACCGCAACAAACCAGACCACCTCCTGGCTCTGATAAAACAATTAGGCAGAAAGGTCAGCACGCAGGATCGAGCAGGCAGTGATACGCCATAATCGGATGGTAATGTAACCATAACATGCTAGTCTATATACAGAAAGACTGACCAATCCGAAAACTTTGCTGGTAAGTATCCCAGTTGCCAGGCACCAGCCACGACAGTGACTTACACCGTGGCTGCCTAGCGAACAGTGTGCAATCACACTGCAAGAAATCGCAGCTGACGGAACAGACGGACTCTTGCAATTTAAAGCTGCTATGGCAGCTTGTAACAGTTGTGCTATTATCAAATATTCTCAATATTATTGTAATGGATATTTATTGGTTATATAGCCAAATTGTTGTAGCAACAATTAGCCAATTCTTTACTGTACGATTTAAATGCCTATGCCCATCCACCATGCATACCTCATCTACGTGGTGAGTGGGCCAGCCCTCCGTGTGTAGACAGAATTGTGTACGGAATGCAATTATTGGTATTGTGCATATGCAGTATCAAATCACAATTGACTTATCATGGTTGCCGACTTTTGACAGCTTCCCTCCGGGAAATCCCAGAGAGAAGCTACCAACGCAGGCAGGGGGCGGGACTTATTGACGCGGTTTATGCAAAGCGCGTCATTAGGCTCCGCCCCCGGCTCATACTGCCCCGTTTTTACTTGAAATAGGGGTCGGGACGGGGCTTGATGCCGCAAATTGCGTCAAGTCCCTTCCTGTGCCTAGCAACACTAGTATACTTGATACTTGATTTCAGTGAAACCACGGGCCTCAAGTCACTTGCGGGAGATTTGCAGGCTCTCCATGGATACCGGGAGTACTGCCCGAATTTCGGGAGTCTCCCGGACATTCCGGGAGAGTCGGCAACCCTGACTTACATACGTACGTCAGTCTGCTGCTTTTCTTAAGTCTGGATGCAATACCCCAAATAAATGTGATGGATTCTAAATGTCACATGTGACACATCACATGTGACTGGCTAGGATACATTTTGCTTTCAAATAGTTATTAATCAGTATATTACTACTGTAACTTGGAGTCCTACAAAGGGACTGTAGTAGTAGTAGACTCAGAGCAGAAGTAAATATTAATTCACAAGGCACACCAAAAATGATATGCCTTGTACAATCTATTGTATTGTACACTGTGTACACAGCACACACTGTGCCACCTCCTCCAAAATGTGCAATGTGCATTACACTTCTTTTATATTATTAAATAAAAAGTATAGGCCTAATAATAACCAAATGATACTACCACACAAATGTTGTTAGTAGCATACTAGCTCAGTCTGACTCTCTATCTAGTTCTGCTATCACAGACAGCACAGATTAAAACATGCCACTCTCCCATCTAAAATGGCTCCAAATCACAAAGGAGTGTCTTATATAGGCTTCGAAACACATGCTCCTCTCCTTCTGCAGAATCCAAAGCCAACATAAAGATCAAACATATCCATGAAAATGGCGCTTTGGTTCGTTTTCATATGAATTTTGTGGGAGGAACCAAGGCATGCCTTGATTTGACTTGGATCCCCCAAATTTGAATTTATCAGATTTAAATAGATCCAAACCGCTCACCTCTACCTGTAAGGGCTGAAACAGACCCTTTGTAGGTCTAAATCCAGTCCAATTAGAGATTTAAAAGATATTTGAATAATATTTGAATATTATTTTTTGGGAGTCTTGCAGCTTCATTAGTAGCAGTGGTCAGGTGTTCTGGTTGCTAGGCAGCCAAAACGCCTTCTGCTTTCTTGGTGCATTGGCGCACTATATGAGCCATCCCAGCGGTTGCTATGCAGCTGGGACGGGCTTCAATCAGTACAGGGAGGCTGGTCCTGAGCTGTCTTCCTGATTGGACAGCCTCCTTGTAAATAGACTGATTGGGGGCACGCCAACCCTGCTGGTTATATCGTCCTGCCAGTATCTTGTCTCCTGACCTGACCTGACCTGTGCTGTGCTGTGATTTTTGAGTGCCCCCCTCCAGTTGCTCTATTGTACTCTCTCTCCCTTTTCCTAGTGGTGCCTCTGTAAATTTCTGTGAGTGCCCTTGTTCGTTTTACTGTCTATGCAGGTGCTGTCCCTTAGTCTTTGTTTGTTCACCAGATCCCCTGTCTGTCTTTCCCACTTATCCACACGCATAGAAGCCACTGCTGAGGACTTGCAGCCAAGCCTAACTTCACCATCAGAGGCTCTAGTAAATACCAGGCCCCAGTTAGACTCCGCGCCCTGGTGAGTGGTTTCCTACTCCTGGTCATAACAGTAAGAAGCTGAAGCTTCTTAAGTGTGAATCTGGTCCAGTGATTCCACCAGACTGGAAAGAGAGCGGGGGTTACTTTTATTTAATGGAGAGTTTGAATTTGAACTTAGGACAAATACTACAAAAAGAAAAGAAAAGAGGTTGGTTTTTATTGCATTAAATTAAAAGTGAAATATAAAAAAATGTAAAATAGCGAAATCACCATTCTTTTCAAATATAAATATGTCTATATAATAATAAATTTTTAAAAATTCTTGTTCTCCAAAAAAAATCATTGCATCGGTCTCCCCCTTACCTCCTAATTACCTCAGTGAGACCCCACTGCCTTCCCTATAGGTCAGTCCAGAAACTTTTCCCATCCATGGAGGCACCATGGAGTTCATTTTGTTTAGGACCTTAGAGATTGGGACTGAATGGCTGACATTTCACTCCCTCAGTCAGAGATTCCCTACTTTAAACCTGAACCCATTTCAATTTTTCCAAATCAGACATGATCTAATTAATATTACCTTATTGGACCATCTTGCGACCCATCCTCAGTATTCAAAATGCTTTGTTTAAATCCCACCACCATTGAAAGATGATTTCTAACCTTTACGGCAGTTTACTAGAAGACCAATTTGGGTCCTAACATACTGTAAGCATGAGAGGGATTGGGAGAGACATCTGCCCTGATGATAGTAAACCCTGGGAAGGTATCCAACAAAACATTGCAAAATCATCTATTTGTACTAATATGAAGTGAATGTATATACAATTTATTACCACTATTGCCTTACACCTCAGCGGTTAGCAACAATATCTTCTTTGTCGTCCCCCATGTGCTGGTGATGGTGGGGACACAAAGGGACTTTCTTTCGTGTCTGTTGGACCTGCCCAAAACTCTCTTAATTTGGGGATGCTGTTTAGTATTTTTTAGAAAGAATACTTGGATCTTCCTCCTGTGCTATCCTATGCCTGACAGTGTAGCCCCCTCCTTTAAATTAACTGCTCATGTCTTGGCCATGACCAAGTGCCTTATAACGAAGGCCTGGAATAAGTGATCCCCTCCCTCCCTAAACTTCTTGATCTTGTGTGTGTGGCCTGTCGCAGGTATGGAAATGATGACCTTGTACCTTAGTACAGAGGAGGCCTACTAGAAGTATGACCTAAATGGCTCAATTTTAAATCTTCTCCTGTTCCTTGGGACCTCTGTGTCTATCAGGACCTCCTCCTCAAGGGTTAAAACATCTACCTTCTAAGAGGACAACATCTCCACTTTTAGTAAATCTAGCCCTTTGTCTGTTCCAGTACTGCCCTTGTGCTGAGCTGGTCTTCAAGTTGTGATGCACCTTACCTATTCCTCCATAACGGAGTGCAGCCAGCCAATGATTCCACAATAGGGGCAGGGCCACCCACCCACCATGTGTATGAGATCTGCATGGTGGGTGGTGTTTGGCATTTAAATCGTACAGTAAGGGCTGGGTTTAGCCCTTACGTACATAAGAGTACGGGATAGATAAGATGACCTCAGGGACACAGATATACTCTTTGCATGTAAGAGAGCAGTGGAAGTGCCCTGCTCATTTATGCGTAATATTGTAAAATTCAGTACTGCATTGCAGAGGCTATGTACGCTATTTTTTAGCAAATCAGGTCCAGCCCCATATGAGCACAATCCAAAGCAAATATCATCACTTTAACCAAATTCCATGATTTTTTTTACACTGATAAGCACATATAAATGAATGATACATTTAAATCCTTATTGTACATATAATACACTATAGGAATGATCATCAAATAGTGTATTATATGTACTATAGTATCAGCCCTTTCAACATGACCCATTCCAAAATTCTCTACTCCTGAGCTTTCAACTGTCAGTTACTATGGTAACCACCTTTGTTGAAGGGAACTATGCTTCCTAACATCAGTTCATTCATTAAATCCAGGTGAGTGAGAGTTGGAAGCTCAGGAGTGGAGTATTCTGTACCTAATGGAAGGGTCATGTTGGGGGTATGTAATATAGTATATGGAAGATTAAAGTATAGTGTATTACAGTGCATATAAAACACTTTACTTTGATAATCCGTATTGTTTGATATACATTAAAAATATTATAAAATAAATATTTTTTAATGGCAAAAAAATTATAAATTCTAAGTAATCTAATGTGCATGTGATGAGCAATTTAATACTGTGTGTACACTTGTTATTATTATATTTGTCTTTATTACAGAATTATTTTTCTACTGAAATGCTGCAATAACTGCATTCATCCACCAGGGGGAAATGCAGATACATAATGTTCTTGTAATGTTCAGTGGAACATGAAAGTATAATAGTAAATAATGTAATAATATAATATATCTTTTTTTATCTCTCTTAAATGTAAAATATATCTCTCACTCTCTTATTGAGGGAGTAGAGTTTGAAGAATAACAGAGAATTCTTACAAGGGGAGTCACAAGGGGAGAGTGTATGGGAGTTGAAGGGACAAAGGGGTGTCATGAAAGAGTGGGGATTAGAGACAACAGCAAGAGAGAGTGGGGTTGAAGAGACACAGGGGAGGCATGAAAGAGAGCAGGGGTTGGAGACATAGGGAGGCATGAAAGAGAATTGGTGTTAGAGACACAGGAACGGATTCACAATTAAAACGTGATTTAAGTGCGGCCGGATCCACACCTAACTCCCCCTTCTTATCAATGGCAGTAAATTTCTCCACATGTCATCTTGGATTGGGTTAGCTGACTCTTTCTGACTAATCTGCCGTCAGTTCTCTAAATCCCATATTCCTAGTAGCGAATAAAATGTGCTCTATTTAAACCCCTGACACAGTTCTGTCTATGCCAGTGCAACGAGTATCCTGCTATTAATGAAAACCTTTGCATACAGTTATTTCAGATGCGATCTTGCATCCAGCAATTGCAGTCTCCAGTTTGTATCCAGCATTTGCAGTCTGCAGTTTGCGTGCAGAAATAACAGTCTCCATTTGCAACCTAGCAGTCTGTGTCCAACTCTTGCTATCTAGCAGTCTAAAGTCTGTTATTGCAATGCAACACCCATATATTATTATTATTATTTTTATTATTATTATATACATATATTATTGCAATATCCAAGCCTGCATTCAACATTTTCAATTCACAGGTTGGCCTCCAGCCATAGCAATGCTCTAACTTGCAGCTATCGTGATCCCGCAGCCTGTTTCCAGCTACTGAAGGTCTCCAGCTTGCCATCAATAATTGCAACCAATCCTGCATACAGCCATCATTATTCTCTAGTTTGCTTCCAACAAATGCAAGGAAGTCAGGTGCTGGACATGAATCTGAATCCAGCCCGAGATCATTCAATAGAATTTCTATGGGTAGGATCATTTGTGCTGTACTTCAAATAATCTATTTCTATTCAAAATGTATATCTAAGGACCAGATCCATATTTGATAGTTGTGCCCATCTTCCGCATGCTGCAGAGGGAGGCAAATTTCAGCTGTTGCAAACTGTATTAGAGTTGAGAGGTGGTTTCCTAGCCAAATTCTAAGTAACAGTTATATGGTCTTTAAAGACCGCATATACACAATCTATGTAACGAAATGATATGTAGATTACGTAAAATAGTTAGTACGCATGTGCAGTAGCTACTATCGGTATTTTAAGACCGTATGTGCAACACGTACGGTGTTGTTAATCCGGGCCTATATCTTCTATTTATATCTTCTATTTTCTACTCTTCTGGAAATACTCTTATTACAGCACCCCTTTTAGTATGTTTTGGTATCCTAGGATGTATCCTATCTGGCCCCATTCATTTTTCTGCTTTTAGTTTTGAAAGTTCTACTAAAACCTGCTACTCAGTGAAAGGATGGGCCAACCTGTGGCTATCCATGTGTTTTTTTTATTACCATTCCCAGCATGCTTTGTTAGGTGTCAGCTATGTCCATGCAGTCACAGTATGCAATGCAGATGGAGAGCCACATGCTGGCTAGGCCTGGACTAGAGTGAAAAAGTCTGGAAAATAAACTGCTCCATTGAAAAGCTGGTGTATACTATTCTAATGACCTTGATAAAGCAAAGCTTTTGAATAGATTATAATGAAGAAAAAAAACTGGCAAACACAGGTGCTCTATAGAAAAGATGCGGTACAGCAATTAACTAGACCTTAACAATAATTAATTAATTAATAATAATAATAATAATAATAATAATTAACAATAGTAATAATAATAATAATAATAATAATAATAATGTAGATAAATAAAAGAATGTAATACAGTAAAAAAAAAATGGCTAACAAACTAATCTCTATGCAGAAAATATTGTACAAAAATTGCATAGACCTTGACATTGATAATTATAATGTAGATATATAAAAAATTGTAATATAGTGAAAAAATGCCTAACAAACTAACCCTTATGCAAAAGATGCTGTAGAACAATTGCGTAGACCTAGATGTTGTTATAGACAAAGTAGATATAGAAGACAGTGGAATAACTTTATAACAAATGTGCTTTTATGCAAAAGATGCAATACAATTAAATACACCTTGAAGTTGATAATTAATTGTTGGAGAAAAATTTGATAGAATATATTGAGGCTGGGAAACAAAGCTACCATGCAAAGCGTAGGAATATAATTAAAAAGTAAAGCAATTTAGAATGCTTATTAATAAAGTGGGGCAACAATGTAAAATAATAATAGAAGAGATTAACCTTTCTGCCTGGCACTGCGAAGGTACTGTAGCAGTACCATGGCACACCTCACATAAACATTTAAATGATGTAGTATGACACGATATGTTATTCCAAAAAATATAGTTAACCTCCTGTAAGGCAATAGATAGACATTACAGAAACTAGAAAAATATCAATGGGAAAAAAAGAAATGTTTAAGGAAGCAATGAAGAGGGCACTGGCTTTTCATGCGGGGATCTAGAAAGCCTTACAATATCATGAGTGTCACCACTGTGGAATCTATTGAGGGGGTCTCAGAGATTCGAGATCCAAATTCAGATACACCATCAGATAAGTCATTTAGTCGTCTTTGGCCGGTGAACAGAAACATAACACAACTCGTGAGTTGTAAAGAAACTGTTCTGTTTATTGGTTGGAAGTTGCAATCTTTTAAAGAAGCAAGTTATATAAGCAAGCCAATAATCAATTAGCACATATGCTAGAGCAGGCATGGACAACCTGTGGCTCTCCAGGTGTTGTGAAACTACGACTGCCAGCATGCTTTACCTGCATAGGCATAGCTGATACATGACAAAGCAAGCTGGGAGTTGTAGTTTAACACCATCTGGAGAGCCACAGGTTGGCCAGGCCTGTGCTAGATTATATGCATTATACAATGTTGCTAAGCTTCCTTCTAGTCACACCTAGTACTTGCTGTCGGTTTAGCTAAACCTGCGGTTATCTCTTGGCAGATCTCAAGTTCTGCTATGTGCTTATCTGGCCTTAACATCCTACTGTAGGGTGTCACCCACACATTTCTGAACTATGAATCAAGCTAAGCTAAAATACACTTGAAGCAAAACAAAATGGATGCTTCATACTTCAGGAGACAGGATAGCAAGTTCACGTACACTGTTAACATAAATTATTTGTCTTCAATGTGAGGATCGCTTTACTACTGTAATTCACAGTCAATTAGCTATGTGACAAAATGGTTTATGTCAAGGTGCAAATTTAGGGAAAATTCACCAAGCTTGGCTGTCCCTCATGCACATTCTACTGAATGCACATAAAATGGTGGCCCCAAGAAGATGTGGGCCAAGCTGAGCAAGACAGGCTTTGGTGATTTAAAGACTGCCCTTTAACAGAGGGTGTTTACTTGCATATGAGCAAATGGTTGAGAGATCGCTCTGTAATTATTGAGTCTGAACCAGATAGGCCAGACTCAGGTGCAGTTCGAAACTCTTTCACTCCCCCCAGTATTTCACTGGGGGGCATGGTGGGAAAACCTAGTTTGCTTGTTTTAAGTATATCCCTATACTGAGACATAGAAGGTAGAGAATCTAGTGGGGGAAACATTGGCCATGACTCAGGATTCAGGAATAGGCACGGAAGAGGGCCTACGCAAGTCAGTTGCGTAAGTCCCCCTTGATATGTAACATCGGTGCATGTGCATGCCAGATGTTATGTGTTTTAACTTCATCCATATGGAACAAAGGGCCAAATTCACAGATGCGAATGACATAAGTAGGTGTGTATACACACCTAAGTTTTTTGTCCCTCCTGCATTTTTCCCATTTCTAAAGGAACTTCGGAGTGCCATAGAGATATCTTAAATATCTGTGCGTATTTTCTTTCTTAAGAAGGAAAATACGCACGGAGATCCCTTTCCCATGCCCTCCCCGACTCATTTAAATACCTACACCACCCTTGGCTCCTGTGGCATGCCTCTTCTCTCTTAAAACACTAAGTGTGGTCTGAGACCGCACATAGGGCCTGATCCAGAGCTACGAAATTGTCCGATTGCGAGTGTACGACCGTTTTTTGCGTATTTTCGTACGAAAATACGCACTGCGCATGCTCAGTATGACAACTTCCGGTCGGCTGGACGACATGAGCGGATAGCGGGCGTATTGTGAGCGAAGTGTTCGCTCGAGGGGCGTGCGTTCAGTACGACGATCGCCTGGACGCTCGTTTTACTACACGGAGGCGGGGATAGCCATTTAAATTGTACAGTATGGGCGTGCTAAGCCCGTACGCTCAGCGTATTATGTGCGAAAATTCGTACGGCCGACGGTAGTACCTAGTGTAGGGTATAGCCGCCGTAAGCAGGTACTTTTCAATGGGAGTGTCATGGGCGTGTATGTTTATACGCACGGGCGAACGTACGCATTCGACCATCGGACGGCACCGTCGTAGCTCTGGATCAGGCCCATAGTCTACATTCCTAAGTACTAGGCCAGGCAAGTTAATTATGAGCTGGAGGCAGAGAGCAGCAGTTCCGCATAGATCTGTGTCCATACAGAAACAGACATGTAAGTGTCCAGAACTCCTTTGAAAGAAGGGAGTGCCAGGGCCATGTATTCCCCTCTTTCGTTCCTAGTTACAGTTCTCCATGCACACGTAAGTCACATAGAGATCTGAATCTGGTCCAAACTGTGCTAGTTTTAAGTATATCCCTATGCAGATAGATTTCCTATAGCAGTATGTAGATAAACATCATTGGTATATGTAGCACTGTAATTATGGCCTGTGAGTGGGTGAAGGCTTTATCTATTAGTGTTACTTCAGAAATTGTTTATACTGTTTGGTTTTTCTTGTGTCATGATCCAGTTGCAGCCTTGAAGAAACTCTATTAGCGCAACACGCTTTGGTGGTGAGCCAAACAATGCGCCAAACAATGCGGAGTGATCCGTGTCCAGATCAGTCCGCAAATATACACACACGGTGCATGCCAACCCCCTCACACCCATGACACCCCTCTCTCGGCTGTGCTCTCGGAGACATAGGCCTCCATAGACCACCTGTAACTTTCCGTGTGCAGTCCCATGCGTATATGACCTCCGTCCGTGCGTATCTTGATAATTGCGCCCACTTTTCTTCATTTATATGCATCCCCCATCCATTTTTATTTAAATTCTCCCGTGCGTATTTTTACGGCGCAGATCCAGACGTATTTACCAATGTGCGATTCACAAATCCGTCCTTAAGGCACTTCTGCGCGTGTAGTCTGCGGGAACTACGTAAAAAAATTTACTACGTTTAAACGTAACTAAAAATCTGCACAGGACTGCCCGTGAAAACGGATCTCTGAATACGGCCCGCTGTCACTATCTAATAATTATAAGCACTTTAGATATGTCTTTTTTTATATCTTCTTGTTTATTAGGCACAGGGATATTGGCTGAAAGAAGCATCCGATGGATAAAATAGCTTTCACATTTTCTTTTATTACATTTTTTATTATGTACAATATTATTATTATTATATTTCATTACATTTTGATGCTGCACTTATACACAGAGATATCCACTGTGCTTACTATTCATATATGATGCTCTCTATATGGGTCCGGTAATTACATTTTAGAATGTTTGTTAATAACGGTTTGATATTTTAATACAATCAATCCACATGAAGGACAGACAGATTAGAGTGCACTCATTGTCAGGGTACCACTTTGTACATATTTTGGACTTATTTAACTCAGGTTTATGGAATAGCACCACCCATAATTGGACAGTTACTTTTGCACTACTGTTTATATGCATTTATAGATTTGTACATGACTCAGATTTATTACATTATGTACAGAAGCAGGAGAAATGCATATCTGATATGGTCACTTTCTTTTTCATAGGACATCCTAATACCTGTAGCAGTAGAAGTAGCAGCAGCAAGACCAATTCCAGAAAAAGGGGCCAGATTTACTAAGCTGCGGGTTTGGAAAAGTGGAGATGTTGCACATAGCAACCAATCAGATTCTAGCTCTCACTTTCTTATTCCATACTAGAAAATGTCAGCGTAAATCTTGTTGCTATGGGCAAAATCTGCACTTTTCCAAACCTGCAGCTTATTAAATCTGACCCATAGCCTTTCTCAGCCTTTCTTTACCACTTTGGGTGATGTAAGGTATGTTAGCTATTTGTATATATTTTTGCCAAATCACTAGAAATGGGCCGGATACAGACCTACGTTTCCATTACGTTTCAAGGCTTAGTGTCTGTATTTACTATGCACTCCCCTAGGCTCTCCCCTCGGCCGTACGTACTTTTGCTGTTCTACGCTTGCCAAACCCTACCTTAACTCTTCAAAGCCTTCCATTAGTGTATGCTGGGAAGAACTTCGACTCAAAGGAGTCTGTTTTTGGCACTGGATGGATTTGGCAATTAGCTGTTAGCAGTGGTAGTTAGCAGTTCACAGAGTGGTAATAATGGATTCCATAAAACATACAGTAAAGTTAGTTAATTTCAAAAACTTAATAACATAAATTAAAAACAATATACCAATAATAAACACAGTACACAAGGAACGCCATCAATAGACCAGGTCACAAGCATCTGAGAAATATTGTTGTAAATCTTGACCCTTGTGAAGATTTTTGGATGAACACAAAACCTTCTTCAAGTGTGGTTGGGGAATCAGAATGTAGGCGATACGCATGAGGGTTGGGCATAGGCATGTATATTGTACAGTAAGGGCTAGGCTAAGGCCTTATGCAGGGCCGGATTAACCATGGGGCGGTCGTCCCGGGGCCCCCACCCACAAAGGGCCCCCACAAATTGCAGTGAAAGAGGATGGATTTCAGTGATTGACATCCTCCTCTTAAGCACAATGTATCACAGCCACCGTCTTTTTCTGGCAGCTGCGATAGTGTGCTTAATGGATGCATGTCAATCATTGACATCCATCCTCTGTCACTGTATCGGTAGCAGTTGTCCCCAGCCGTCATTGGTGTCAGTGGGAGACGTCCTACAGCAATGCTGGGAACAGTTTCCTGACAGGCTGAGTTACAAGCAGGCAGCCTATCAGAGATCAGCAAGGCAGCCAATCAGAGCTCAGCACAGTAAGCAGATCAGTTTCACTTTCATTTTCTGAGTGCCCGACGTCTCCCTGCTTCTCTCTGGAGGACTGGACCTGCTTCTTTTGAAGGTAAGCTTTGTCTGTCTGTCTGTCTGTCTGTCTATCTATCTATCTATCTATCTATCTATCTATCTATCT
>WWET01005545.1:6901-22765 GCA_011038615.1 Limnodynastes dumerilii | reverse complement strand
GCCGCAGGACATTGCGATTCCTGCTTCCCCTCAGCCCTCCCCGGCTAATCTAAATCGGCCCCCTCCCACTTCTACTTAGGCACACTCCTTTCTACTTAAAATACGTCTTAAAGACCGCACGGATGCAATCTACGTACCTAACTGGTACGTAGATTGCGTAAAGGACCTACTACGAGTAGTTGGTCCTTTTCTAAGGATCCGCACCTAACAAGTGTAATAAGGGCCACAGTGGAAAACAGTTATAGGGATAACTGCACTGTTTGCAAGTGTAATGGCTCACACAGTATTAGTGGGGTTACTGTACTGTATGCAGATGGAGTGGCACACAACAAAAGGGATAGCTGCACTATGTGCAGGTGGAGTGGCACACAGTATTAGTAAGATCTCTGCAAACAGTTAGAGGGATAGCCAAACTATGTGCAGGTGGATGGCACACAATATGAAAAGGGTTAACTGCATTATGTGCAGGTAGAATGACACACAGTTTCCCAAACCCACTGGAAAGCCAACACAAAACAAGAGACAAGAAATCAAAACAGCAGAGAAGACTCACTGAAGGAATATGCAAGGCAGTGAAATGTCACCAAAAGATCCAACAGAGAGAGAACGGGCAGCAAGGATCCCACAAGGAGTGAATGCTATAACCTGCACCAAGAAACTGATGGTGCTGGAGGAAATAGTAGACCTGGTTCAATTAGGGAGCACATGCTGGCCAAGCATCACTAATGGACTACAGCCACCTGAAAGCACTCTGCTGGAGATCCAACACATGAATGAGGCAATTAGGGAATACTAAGGTCATAAAAAAAAATATGCAAAAATATTGGTATTGCGCATTCACTGCTGACTTATGTAAGCTGATTTTTTTTATTTTTCCTTATTAGTAAAGTTGTAAGTATGTTTAATCTCATATACTCCTAAAATTGTGACTAATGAGGTTTTTTTCTTTTCAGATGGGAAAACTCAAATCCTGCTATTAGTGTCAGTTTATATGAATAATCTTATATGATCAATTTTCCCATATCCTACATAGACCAGGGGATAACTTTAAGAAGATAATTTGTTTGAAAATTGTTCTCCAAGCAGCATTTCAAATTCCTTCTACAGCTCAGAAATTATAGATAAACTCTCCAATTAGATTTAGCAACTGAAGCAGAATGAACTTATTCACTCTTGCTAATTTGAACATGTTTTCTCTTAAATAGACTTTTGCTGTTTGAATTTAAAGATTATGAAAAAAGACAAGTAAATAATTTAGACAACTGTATCTTTTCTTTAATGTACAGCAGTATACATAGACACCATTGACTTTGAAACATATATAATAATGAATAAGATGGTTAATTGTTCCACTGTTTTACTTCATAAACCAACAACAGAAATCAAGCATAACCTTGTCTTATATGATTAAATTTGAAATGGTAAAAGCAATGACACCAATAATAAAACATCTGTTTGTTACACACAAAGGACAACACAACCAGGAGTCTAACTAGGCCTTGGTGGTCACTAGAGCCCCTTATGGTGGGGATAGTCTGGGCTGCAGATCTCCTAGCAGGACGTGGCCCCCCGGAGGCATCGCACGGGAGAAGAAAGACGAAAACCAGGATGAAGTGATAAGGAAGGTGTAAGGGTGTTGTACGGTACATGAGACACCAACTGCGAACGGGAGCGAGGCAGGAGCATGGAGAGCTAAGGTACGGAAAGAGGTGGATGAGTCTACCGGGGCGCGGAGTCTAACTAGGGCCTGGTGTTCACTAGAGCCCCTGATGATGGGGATAGTGTGAACTGCAGGGCACCTAGAAGGTTGTGGCCCTCGGCGGCATGCCTGGGAGAGGAAGGAGAAAAACCAAGATGGAAGAAGATAGCAGAGGAGCAGATAGAGCAGAAAGCGGGAATAGACAATGTCAGAAGGAACTGACTTGTGACGGACAACACGGAACACTGAACAAAGACTAAGGACTGAGGGGGATCACAAGGACAGACTGGACTGACTGAACTCACCAGGGAACACACTCACGCAATCACACAGCGGGACCCCAGATGGGTCATAAGTACAAGCGCACAGGAGAGAGCAAGGGTTAAACACAAGGAGATGAAACCAGAGAGAGAGAAAGAAAGGGATAGGAGAACAAGAGGACAACAGCAAGGAACTGGGCTGGAATAGAGGGGCACTCAAGAAAGCTAAGGGCACATAAAAATACTAAGAGAGCAAAATAGAAAGAGGGCAAAGAGACTGAAGCATGGCAGCGAAAGAGCAAAGGACTAGGCAAGAGAGAAACGCAGAAAAGCTGGGGCAGAGAAAGGGGAGAGAAGCGTCCTTGCTGCTAGACACGTGAGCCGCTGCTGCCAATGTGTGTGTGGATCCCGGTTGCTAGGAGAGTGCCGGAATCACACACTGTGAGCCGCCGTGAGAGTGCAACGGCTCGTAACAGAAGTGACCAGACTGCAGCAAAAGCGGGAAAATTTAGGGCCAGAAGGGACTGGCCCAGAACAAACAGGTCTGTACGTATTTTGCTGGACAACAATTAAACTGATGGGTACTAAATTAGCTTCTGAATGAGTGCGTCCCTAAGTTAGACATGACCTGCAGAAGGGGCAAATTTTGTAACATAAAATAAGCTTTGTTACGTTTTCATTTTGATCTGGATTGGGTGCACTTGCTTTGGCATGCCCTTACTGACATTGACATCCTTCCACCCTCTCCCTTCCTCAACAGCCTCTAACTCCAGGGTTGCGCTGTGATCTGAATCAGTCGTGACTGCGTGCTCTTCAGTTCTGAGCGTGTGCAGTAGCAAATCACACAGAGAAACGTCACAACATACGCTCAGTCACACAAACATTGTCTGAGGACCACTGCTAAATGTTATTAGCAGCTGTAGGCCAGGCAATGGAAACGTGTTAGCACTGGATTACATAGAAGTAGTGCAGAAGTGGATGAGTTCTAAAGGGGCAAAGTATTTTCATGTTTGCTTGCCCTTCACCTAACACTAACCTTTTCTCTTGTACTAAGGCTGCATAATATTATGTACATGTATTCATGGATTCTTTCCCCACAATCTCAAATCCCTATAGTCCCTATGTCCCACATCCTAAGCCAAGAACCCCCAACTATGACTAAATTAGCTTGACAGTTTTTTGTCATATTACAATCATATGGTTATTATGTCTGAAAAGCTATTATAAAGTAGTGATTTATGTATTTCTGATTAACCAGTAAAGAGAAAAAAAAACTAAGATTCAAGCTAGTTCATCCTGCACATAAAAGCTTAAGAGTAGAGTGGCCTTATATTAAATTGCAAATGACATTTTCTAAAGTAATTAAATAAAGCAGATATAAATCAAAACTCAAATAAACCCAGGGAAATGACATTCTTAAAGCATTACCTGTTAGCTGGTGTTAAACATATCTCCTGAATAGTAATTCATAGACTAGAACGTAATGTTATGGAACATAAATTTTTTTTCTGTAAAATGTCATTGTTGAGTTTATTTTTTACTCTTAGATTGCATTATGTGTGAATAGCAATGTAGTATATGCTTCACTTAATTCTAGAATCTAGATATTTGCTGTAATATTCCATTTTTAATCAACTCACATCCTCCTAGATTTAAATCTCTCATTTCTTACAGCAACAAACACGTCTTCCTGTAAAAGACCACTACAAAACATAGGACATTTTTTGTCAAGGTTAAAATAAAATATCGATCTATCTGTAATAAATAAATCTGAGTTACGATTTTATATCATATTATTAAAATGCTCTGAGTATAATTGCAACTAACAGCATCTGAACGTATTGCAGCTATGAGACTATGTTACTAGATCATTGTAGTTTTACATCAGAGTTTTAACGGATGCGCAAGGTGGAAACAAACTATTCAGAAGTGCGTGTTTCTTTAGAAACACGCACCTCTGAATTGGCCGTAGAAAAAGCTGGGCAAGTTAAAAAAAAACAATATTTAGCCACTATAAAAATGCTCAGTGTACCATCATTTCACTCCCCCAACACTCCCCCTTGCCCCAGTGTATTAACACTCGCCAGCTGAAGGCTACCCTAACCAGCCTGCGTAAGCGAGTGTTAATACGGTGGGACGGCGGCGTTGCTACGCTAACGCCACCTTCCCAGCCTCATTACCCTCCCTCCCTCCGCCTACCTGCACTAACTGCAGCATAGTAACGGAGGGGAACGCTCCCTCCAGCATTACTACACTGCTGCTACGGACGCCTGATCCACGATCGGGCGTTTCCGTAGCTACAGCGGGCAACATCTGCCTGGCACATGCGCAGATCAGCCTTTAAGTCGATCTTACACTGCTGGCTGGCGCCTTAACGCCAGCCAGCGTAGGTCTGGATACGGCCCTTTCTGTTTAAAATCACTTACCTTACCTCTAATACAGGGGTGTCAGGACATAAGGCCTGATCCAGACCTACGCCGATGCGCTGTGCTTACTAAAGCACAGCGTATCGGCGTCCACTCTCCCCAACACTCCCCCTGTGCGGGTGTATTTCCCATTGCTTACGCCAGCTGAAGGCTACCCTAACTTCAGCCGGCGTAAGCAATGGGTAATACGCTCGCACACGAGCATATTACCGCTAAGCCCTCCCTCATAATACCTCCCCCGCCCACCTTCACTAACCTTAATGTAGGGACGCTAGGGGGACGCCCCCTCCAGCGTCCCTACGCTGTTCCTATGGACGCTCTATCGTTGATCGGGCGTTGCCGTAGCTACGCTGGGCAACATCTTCCCGGTGCATGTGCAGATCGGCTTTTCAGGGCGGCGGGCGTAGGTCTGGATCAGGCCCATTGTTAGGTGGGTGAGCAAGAGACCGTTTCGTTTTGGCTCATTCCCCAGTCGAATGCAAACTTATGTATAACATGTTTTACAGGAGGATATATATGACTGTCCATCATGACTCAAAATTGCATGTATGTACAGCATAAACTTGCTTTGCTACAGGGGCCAGTTCTGCTGATAATTCTTGGTACTAATGTAAAAAAGCAACTCTATAGTATGTGTTAGTATTTCTTAGGGTTTTCCTTTACAACCACAGATTGCTTCAATCTACAGTATATTATTACCATTCAAAAAGTTTCATCATTGTACCTGTCAGGCTATGGGTTTTTTGATTCTGCATCTGGGACCCTTGGGTTGTGTTTTTTAAAGAGGATGTTTGGCCTTTGATGTACCTTTTGCTTGTTAGCTGAACAAAATATATATAACCAGAAAGGAAGTCCATGGAGTAAGAATAAAAGGGAATTGGGTTTATTAAATACGCTTGTGAAACAGCACAGCTTGGTAGCACAGTGGTCCGCATGGTAGTGTTGAACTTGAGTAGCAGAACTGAAATGAGCAGAAATGAAAGGTGAAAAACTAAAGAGGGTATAGTAAGGCTTAAAGAGAGTGGAATTCTTATTGATGGTGAAAGGGCTATGGCAGATCATCTTAACAAGTATTTCTGTTCAATGTTCACAAAAGAAAGAGTGGAAGGGACCACTTTTAAATGGATAGGCTATTAATACAATGCGGGAATTTACTAATACTTTCACTGAGGAGCAGGTAGCTGAAAGCTGAAAGTGGACAAATCAATGGGACCAGATGGGATACATCCGAAGATACTAAAAGAACTTAGAGGGGTTCTGGCAAACCATTAACTGAATTATTCAACCAGTCACTAATAACTGGGGTGATTCCAGAGGACTGGAAAATAGCAAATGTCGTCCCTCTGCATAAAAGTGGAAGTAGGGAAGAAGCGTCAAACTACCGACCAGTGAGTCTCACATCAGTTTTAGGGAAATTGATAGAAACACTGTTAAAGGAACAAATTGTACAGTATCTTAAATCCAGTAACTTTCGGGATCCCAAGCAGCATGAATTAACTGAGGAAAGATCATGGCGGAGCTGTAGACATAGCTTATTTAGATTTTAGTAAGGCTTTTGACACTGTGCCACATCGCAGACTGTTAAATAAGCTAGAAACATTGGGACTGGACTTAAAGATAGTTGCATGGATACGATCTTGATTACAGGATAGACAACAGATGGTTGTAGTAAATGTAATCCCTTCTGGGGATGGTAAGGTAACCAGTGAAGTACCCAGTACTTGTACCAGTGCTATTTAATATCTTTATAGATGTTATTGCCTGTGGTATTGAGGGGAAAATATGCCTCTTTGCAGATGACACAAAGATATGTAACAGGGTAGACACGCCAGGAGGGGTACACAAAATGAGGGATGATCTAAGTAGACGGGAGGAATGGTCAAGAGTGTGGCAACTGCAGTTTAATGCTAAAAATACTAAATCATGCACTTGGGGCACAAAAATCCAAAATCACAATATATCATTAATGGCACTAAATTAGAACTGCTACTGAGGAGGAAAGAGATCTAGGAGTCATTGGGCCTGATCCAGAGCTACGATGTTACACTGAGCCCTGTAGCGCTCAGCGTAACATCGGTGGGACCAGTGACATTAGCTGCTTCATTACCCTTCCATCCTTCTACTACATCAAACTTCACTATCTCGCCATCTCCCACACTGCGAAGATACTTCCTTGGATTGTTCCTTTTTATGGCAGTATAATGGACAAACACGTCTTCCTTGGTGTCATTGCTATTAATAAATCCATATCCATAACACACACTAAACCATTGGACAGTGCACAAAACTTTGGTTGCAATAACCTTCTTCTCACCCACTGTAGCCATTTGTTCTGAGTTGTTTTTGCTCCTCAAGGTGAGGGGTTGCTGCCTTAGAACTCCCTGCTGTCCACTCACCACTACCGATCGAGGGAATCCGAGGCAATAATGTCCTGCTTTCTGACATCTTCAGCAAATGGGTCGTCCTTGAGAGTCAAACCGGTCAGAATCGGGGGATTCCACCAATTTCTGGTAACTCTTCTTCTCTCTGTTCGCCACCTAGGTTCGGTCACGGAAGGAGCTTGTTGATTTATTAAATTACAAATCTCTCAACATACTTCTGTCATTGCAGTAGCTAATTCTTTATTTGAGATTTCAGGGTTCGCAGTGGATCCCCAATTGCAGATTGAGCACCTTGAACTACCATTTCCCTAAGAGTTTAATTTTCCTTGAATCCTGGCATTTCAGGAAATGGTATTTCCCGTACCTGGTGGGGTCCCATCATCTGTATGGCTGCCACCTTGAATTCTAGAAAAATATCCCGAGGTAATTGCATTCGGAGCAATCTTAACTGTGTTTTCATATTATCACTGTATACTCCTTCGAAAAAACTGTTTTACCAGAGTCTCTTCTGCATTTCTAACTCCCTCTTTATCTACCATTTGTATAGCTTGCAAAGCTTCATGTAAGCCCAATGCATAATCCCGAAGGGTTTCTCCAAATTGTTGTTTCCGTGCATAAAACCTAATTTTTGATTCTGAAATGGTACTGGTCTCAAATGTCTTTGTCAAACGATGCAGAATTTGCTCTATATTCCTCTTTTCCCTTAAAGGCCATGAAGTAACCTCCCTCGAAGCGAAACCTTTCAGTTGTCCTATGAGGATCTCTACTTGTTGTGACTCAATGAGCGGGTATAGATGGAACATAGACCGTATTTTGATCTTGAATTCTTTCAAGTTGCTATGATCTGCATCTTTATCGTCCCCAGAAAAGGTGGGCAACCAAGGGGCGCCAAAGTAGTAAGGCATAGTTATGGGATTCATCTGTGTTGTAGTGGGCATTTGAGAAACACTCCCACTAGAAAATGTTGCTGCAAGAGTCTATTGTTTGTGTTCTGTTGGCATAATTACTCTGAATTTTCTATTCTATCTCACTTTGGACTCCACTATCTTGTTCGTGATGCCAAATGTGATGACCGGGTGGAGACTTAGGCCAAATAGTTAGGTTGTTGTTATTAGTTGATAGGAATTGTGGAGAGGTGAGATACAATAAGAAAGCTTCAGAGAAAACACAGACAACAGTTTGCTGTTTGAAATAATTCCTTTGCTGGTAGAAAATAGCAATTATTTTTTTCTTTTCCTTTTCTTATTATTTTTCAGTGGAAAACTGGTTCTGGTTTACAAACGTGTCATAACACAGAATTAAATAATCTCCCTACACATTGGGCATTTGCCCTAAGACTAATAATTCACTGGATCAATTAATCAATAAGAAATTATGCTAATAATCTCAATTACATTTTACACAGCTTCTCATTTCACCGTTTAAAAACAGTTAAATTTCCCAAACATCCCTCTTGCCACTTACCATTTTCCAGCAGCTAAAACTTCTATTTACTTTACCTAGTAACAATCGTTGCTAAGAGTTCTCGCAACTTAATAACAGTTTATATGTACCTATAGTTCCAGATAGACACAACTTATTAGTTTCAAATACAGTTCTATATTTCGATACATTTACTCCCTCAGAATATTTACATTTACGATAAACAGTTTGTAAAAGTGGAGATGTTGCCTATAGCAACCAATCAGATTTTAGCTGACATTCTCTAGTATGTAAAAAGAACAGCTAAACTAAAATCTGATTGGTTGCTATAGGCAACATCTCCACTTTTACAAACTGTTTATCGTAAATGTAAATATTCTGAGGTAGTTATCGAAATAATTTACATACTAGAGAATGTCAGCTAAAATCTGATTGGTTGCTATAGGCAACATCTCCACTTTTACAAACTGTTTATCGTAAATGTAAATATTCTGAGGTAGTAAATGTATCGAAATATAGAACTGTATTTGAAACTAATAAGTTGTGTCTATCTGGAACTATAGGTACATATAAACTGTTATTAAGTTGCGAGAACTCTTAGCAACGATTGTTACTAGGTAAAGTAAATAGAAGTTTTAGCTGCTGGAAAATGGTAAGTGGCAAGAGGGATGTTTGGGAAATTTAACTGTTTTTAAACGGTGAAATGAGAAGCTGTGTAAAATGTAATTGAGATTATTAGCATAATTTCTTATTGATTAATTGATCCAGTGAATTATTAGTCTTAGGGCAAATGCCCAATGTGTAGGGAAATTATTTAATTCTGTGTTATGACACGTTTGTAAACCAGAACCAGTTTTCCACTGAAAAATAATAAGAAAAGGAAAAGAAAAAAATAATTGCTATTTTCTACCAGCAAAGGAATTATTTCAAACAGCAAACTGTTGTCTGTGTTTTCTCTGAAGCTTTCTTATTGTATCTCACCTCTCCACAATTCCTATCAACTAATAACAACAACCTAACTATTTGGCCTAAGTCTCCACCCGGTCATCACATTTGGCATCACGAACAAGATAGTGGAGTCCAAAGTGAGATAGAATAGAAAATTCAGAGTAATTATGCCAACAGAACACAAACAATAGACTCTTGCAGCAACATTTTCTAGTGGGAGTGTTTCTCAAATGCCCACTACAACACAGATGAATCCCATAACTATGCCTTACTACTTTGGCGCCCCTTGGTTGCCCACCTTTTCTGGGGACGATAAAGATGCAGATCATAGCAACTTGAAAGAATTCAAGATCAAAATACGGTCTATGTTCCATCTATACCCGCTCATTGAGTCACAACAAGTAGAGATCCTCATAGGACAACTGAAAGGTTTCGCTTCGAGGGAGGTTACTTCATGGCCTTTAAGGGAAAAGAGGAATATAGAGCAAATTCTGCATCGTTTGACAAAGACATTTGAGACCAGTACCATTTCAGAATCAAAAATTAGGTTTTATGCACGGAAACAACAATTTGGAGAAACCCTTCGGGATTATGCATTGGGCTTACATGAAGCTTTGCAAGCTATACAAATGGTAGATAAAGAGGGAGTTAGAAATGCAGAAGAGACTCTGGTAAAACAGTTTTTTCGAAGGAGTATACAGTGATAATATGAAAACACAGTTAAGATTGCTCCGAATGCAATTACCTCGGGATATTTTTCTAGAATTCAAGGTGGCAGCCATACAGATGATGGGACCCCACCAGGTACGGGAAATACCATTTCCTGAAATGCCAGGATTCAAGGAAAATTAAACTCTTAGGGAAATGGTAGTTCAAGGTGCTCAATCTGCAATTGGGGATCCACTGCGAACCCTGAAATCTCAAATAAAGAATTAGCTACTGCAATGACAGAAGTATGTTGAGAGATTTGTAATTTAATAAATCAACAAGCTCCTTCCGTGACCGAACCTAGGTGGCGAACAGAGAGAAGAAGAGTTACCAGAAATTGGTGGAATCCCCCGATTCTGACCGGTTTGACTCTCAAGGACGACCCATTTGCTGAAGATGTCAGAAAGCAGGACATTATTGCCTCGGATTCCCTCGATCGGTAGTGGTGAGTGGACAGCAGGGAGTTCTAAGGCAGCAACCCCTCACCTTGAGGAGCAAAAACAACTCAGAACAAATGGCTACAGTGGGTGAGAAGAAGGTTATTGCAACCAAAGTTTTGTGCACTGTCCAATGGTTTAGTGTGTGTTATGGATATGGATTTATTAATAGCAATGACACCAAGGAAGACGTGTTTGTCCATTATACTGCCATAAAAAGGAACAATCCAAGGAAGTATCTTCGCAGTGTGGGAGATGGCGAGATAGTGAAGTTTGATGTAGTAGAAGGATGGAAGGGTAATGAAGCAGCTAATGTCACTGGTCCTGGCGGTGTTTCAGTCCAAGGCAGCAAATATGCAGTAGATCGTACTCATTATTGGCGTTATCCACCATACTATCTAAGGCGACCATATGTGCGTAGACCACAGTGTTCTAATGTCTCCGTGCAGAGTGAAGTGGAGAAAGAAACAGATAACCAAGGTGTAAGAGGCCAAGACAGACCAGTGCACCAGAATATATACAGTGGAATGAAACCTATATCTGAGACTAGAAAAAGAGTACGTTTTGCAGATACATTAGGTCTAGAGTTGGAATCTGTACACCACTTTAGACATGAGGATATGCCTTGTCTTATTAAGGATTTTGTGCAAGATCAGCGGAAAATTTATAGCGATCTAGAAAATGCAATTTGTCAAATTGAAAAAGAAAATGGGGAATCTCCAGAGATGTTGAGGAAGACGAATCTCTATCAGTTGAGGTTGTGTTTAGTTACAGCAATGTTGGAAAATCCCATCAACCCAATAAAGAGTATGTATTGGTCAATTGTAGCATCTTTAAAAACTTCTGGGCAGATGACATGCTCTGAGACTAGGTTTTGAAATGAGGAAGGATAAAGGACCTGATTCAGAGATTGAAAATAAGAACTTAAAGTTACACCTGGGCTAAACCATGTTGATTTCAGGGGAGTCAAATTTCATGCAACAGTATTATAGTTAAAAGGTGATGTTTCCCAGCTCAAGTCTAATTAGCAGTTTAAAAGTGAAGCTGATCAGGTATCTGTGTGCAATAAGTAAAAGCAAAGCATTCTCCCTGCATGCATAGAATAAAATGAACTTGACTCCCCCTGAAATCAACATGGTTTTGCCCAGGTGTAACTTTAAGTTCTTATTTTCAGCCTCTGAATCAGGCCCAAAATCTTTGATATACTTCCCCAAAGACGTTGTGAGAGAAGCACTAAGGTAATTCCACCTCTTAGGTAAAGACAGTAAAAAAAATAGGAAGCAAAAATATTAGAATTGTGGAAAACTTGTTCTGGAAATGATTTATTGTCTATGCATTGTTCAGTATGGTTATGTTTTGTAGTTTAAAATATGATCTTTTCTTGGAAATGTGATGTTAAAAAAACTAAGCGTGGGGACACGCATTATTTAAGCACAGAGGAATGTGGCACCCTTGCAGTGTATAGTTGCAGATTTGGGATTGCAGGGTGCGTGAGGGATTTGTTGACAGGCAGTGCGAAGGCTGTTGCTAGGAAACAGCCAGCTGATGTGCAAGGGCTGTTGCTAGGCAAACAGCCAGCCAATAGAAGAGGCTTCCAGAAAGATAAGGGAAAGATCGTTGGAGTTGGCAGTTGGTGTGAGGGACAGTGAGTTGAAGGAGCCAGAGACAGCTGAGAGAGTGCTGGAGAGAGTGATAGAGGGAAAAAGCATTAGTGACAGCTGGGAGATAGCAGAGACTGCTGAGAAGGAGGTGTCAGAGGTGCTTGAAGGAGACAGCTGTGAGAGTGTCGGAGATAGAGGTAAGCGGAGTGGTTCATCCGAGGTGACAGAGAAGTTGGAGTTTGCAGTAGCAGGAGCAGCAGTAATAAATTGCCTGGTGTATCGTAAGGGGAGGTAGTCACTGCACTAAAGTGCCTGAGGTATCGTGAGGGAAAGGAGCAGCAGTAATAAAGTGCCCGGTGTATCGTGAGGGGTAGGAGCCGCTTTGCTAAAGTGCCTGATGTAACATGAGGTGAAACAGTTGATATATTAAAGTGCTTGGTGTATTGAGAGGAGAGTACTGCCAGAACAGATGACAAACAATCACTGATAGTCCTGACATGCTCAAGTAACCAAACTCTAAAGTTATGAGTAGTTTTACCAACGTACTTCTTAGAGCAGGGACAGGAAAGGCAGTATACCACATTATTGGTGCTACAATTGAAAAATTCAAGAATTTTGTGATCCTTATCAAGTCTGTCCTGTATGCTCTTAGTAGGTATCATATGTTTACAGGCCTTGCATCTGCCACAAGGGTGTGATCCAACAGTTGTTCTGCTCTGTGTAAAAGATTTACATGTGTAACTGTGTATGTCATGCAAATTCCTAGCCCATCTACATAAAATGTCTATCTTAGTGTCAAGTACCTCTTCAAGGTCATGATAGTACATGAAGGTAACAAATAAAAACAAAATGTCACTAATGGATCACAGCGCTACCACATCAATATGCATCAATAGATCAATTTCTTAATGGGAGATCCCAAAAGCATATATACAGTTAATAAACCTTATCACAGTTTCAAGTCTATGTCCTTCCGTTACTATGGCAAGGATGTACACAACATATATATAGTCATGAACAGTTTAATACACTTCCTATAAATAAACAATAAGATAATGTTCAGTGGAAATATAATAAACACACTAAGTGTAGTATCACTTATGGAGCTTCCAAGATATATTTACAATAATCGATGAGTAAAGACTTTGCTATATATTCAAGTTGAACAGGAAGGTTATATATGGGCTGCGTTTGCAAATCTGTATAGTGTGCTCACAGACACAAACTTTGCAGCTCACCGTATGAGGTCTTAATTAGAACAATTACGCAGTGGATACTTTCTATCAAAGTCAGAGCTGCGGACAGCTCAGCAGAGGATGCTGTCAATCAGAGTCAGCACTGCGAGCTGTCTGTGCTTTGAAGTTCCAAGGCAGAGTGAACAGCTTGATACACAGTACCTTATTCTCTCCAATGCGGTGTCCCAGATGTGATAAGTGGTTACAGCGCTGGGAAGCCCGTAGTAAGCGGTCTTTTAGATAGAAGTCCTGTGGCCAAGTTGAGCGCTGTCTCCTGATAATAAGAGCTGCTGGCTGTGCTTTTCCCGTCACATGGGGTCCGTTTGGGGTTCAGCTGATTTGCAGTGCCGCAATCGGAGGTAGATAATAAATAAAAAGAGCGCTATGATGCAGATCAATGCGATTCTTTATTCACACACATAGAAAAAACAGAGCAATAATATACTCACAAGGAAAGTGGACATGAATTTTGCAATAAGTGTCATAAAAGCATGGGTTTTAAATGATCAAACGGAACACAATGCTGTGATCAATGCTGGTGTACAGTGATTCGACATCGCACGTCACCAGCATTGTATCTGGGCCTACCTGGAGATCATTCAATTTACTTAGGAGATCCATGGTGTCTCGTAGGTATGACGGGAGGGCTAATACAAAAGGTCTTAAATGAAAATCCAAGAATTTGCTTGCATTCTCAGTAAGTGAGCCCATCCCTGAGACTAAGGGCTTGATCCAGACCTATGCCTGCTTGTGCTTTTACGCTCGGCGTAGTCCTAAAAATGCTGTTTTCCATGTTCTGTGCATGCACGCGGCAGATGTTATGACTAGAAACTCTGAAAGTACTTACGAGACTAAGATCCACAACGTAACAAGAACGAAAGGACGTGCAAGCCATACAACACCCAACACCCTTGCCACTGATCCCCAAAATGTTTGATCGCATCCGGGGTTCCACCATCTTCACAAAACTGGACTTACGGGGTGCATACAATCTGGTCTGGATCCGCAGCGGGGACGAGTGGAAAACAGCCTTCAACACTCGCGATGGGCATTATGAGTATCTAGTAATGCCCTTTGGACTTAGCAATGCTCCCGCAGTATTCCAGGGGTTCGTGAATGAGATCTTCAGAGACCTGCTAAACACCTCTGTCGTAGTCTATCTGGACGACATCCTGGTCTTCTCTAAAGACATCACCTCTCATCGGACCACTGTCTGCGAAGTCCTGACACGCCTCCGTGAGAATCATCTATACTGTAAGCTGGAGAAATGTGTCTTTGAAGCAGATCATATTCCATTTCTCGGCTTCATCTTGTCTGGAACTCACATCCAAATGGACCCAGCAAAAGTCCAAGCCATTCTGGACTGGCCTCAACCTACTACCCTAAGAAGTACTCAACGGTTCATAGGATTTGCCAATTTCTACCATACGTCACTATTCCACGGTTATTTCACCAATGACCTCACTAACCAAGAAAGGAGCCAACCCAGCCAAGTGGCCAGTCACCAGCCAACAGGCTTTCCACCGTCTCAAAGAGGTGTTTGTGGCCGCTCCCATCCTCAGACAGCCTGACATCATGCTACCGTTTCTTCTGGAGGTGGATGCGTCTTCTGAAGGGGTAGGAGCCATCCTTTCTCAAAAATTCTTGGACGGGCAAACACACCCATGTGGGTTCTTTTCAAGAAAATTCTCTCCAGCTGAAAAGAACTACACCATTGGAGAAAAGGAATTGCTGGCTGTCAAACTGGCTCTTCAAGAGTGGCGTTACCTCCTGGAGGGGGCAGCACACCCTGTGGTTGTTTTCACAGATCATAAAAATCTCTTGTATTTCAGGACCGCCCAATGCATTAATCCTCGTCAGGCAAGATGGTCTCTTTTCTTTTCCAGATTCCACCTACAGTTCAAGTTCCACCCAGGGTCCAAGAATACTAAAGCCGATGCCTTGTCTCGCCAGTTCAGCTCTGAGGAATCCAAAGAGGAACGTCCCATTCTTGATCCTGTATCATGCTCCAGCACTCAGGTCATTCCTGCCGGGAAGACGTTTGTTCCTGTTTCACTCAGAAAGAAGCTCCTGATCTGCGCCCACACCTCTCGCTTTTCTGGTCACGCTGGGATTACCAAAACCTTGGCGTTTGTGGCACAGAACTATTGGTGGCCAACCCTCCGAGAGGATGTGAAAACATTTGTCAACGCCTGTCTAGTGTGTGCCCAACACAAAGTGCCTCGCAGACCACCATTAGGAACCCTCCAACCACTATCCGTTCCAGAGTCTCCATGGACACATATCTCTATGGACTTTGTTACCGATCTACCTCCCTGCCATGCCTACAATACCATCTGGGTCATCGTGGACCGGTTCTCTAAGATGGCGCACTTTGTTCCACTAAAAGGACTCCCTTCTGCACCTACGTTGGCTCAGCTTTTCATTGCAGAGATATTCCGCCTCCATGGCTGTCATAAAGAGATCATTTCAGATCGCGGAGTACAGTTCACCGCTCGGTTCTGGCAGGCTTTATGTAAAAGCCTTCATACAAAACTAAAGTTTTCTACGGCCTACCATCCCCAGACCAACGGACAGACAGAGCGAGTGAACCAGGACCTAGAAACTTTTATCAGGTTGTACGTATCTTCATCTCAAGATGACTGGGTGGACCTGTTACCTTGGGCAGAGTTCACCCACAACTATCACTATCACGAATCCTTGGATACCACCCCATTCAAAGTGGTATATGGGATACAACCAAGAGT
>WWET01005544.1:73114-88733 GCA_011038615.1 Limnodynastes dumerilii | reverse complement strand
TCAGGCTACAAATGCAATAAACAATGTGTATATTTAAATGAATAAATTATATATATATATATATATATATATATATATATTGTATATATAATATATATAGCAAATATATTTGGCGTACAGATATGATCCTTATTTAGAACATTAAAACACTCAAAACAACTATAACACCCAATGGGGGAGCAAGTATTAGAGAGCAATAGAGTAGGATGCTGTGGGCTTCCATTCCTAGCAAAGATCCTGATAAATGATACTCGCAGCAACTATTTCTGAAGAAAATTGTAGCTCACATGTATCTGCAGTGCTGTGCCAGGAAGGTTATCAGCAGTTTTTTCCGAAGGCCAGAGTGGTCAGAGAGACGGGAGCTGTGCTCCAATGTGTTGGGGTTCAGACTAAGGAGGGCTCAGGCAGTGTGTAGCAACACTGTTTTGGCAGCCAGGTATCATGGTGGCTGGGCTGCAAGGAGAGGAAGAGTGGTTCGCAAAAGTACTCCACTTCAAAAACAGAGATAACATTCTTCATTTAGCTTGAGTGATGGGGCCCCTCACTTATAAAAATCAACGTGTATCAGTGTTTCCAGACTTTTCTGCGGATGTACAAAAATCATAAGACCAATTTATTCCCATCAAGCAACACCTGAGTGATTTACAATTGCCATATTTATTGTTATTTTCTGCAAAGCTCAGGGTGGTGGCGGATGGGCAAACCAAATTTTTGAGTCCTCCACAGATGCTGTCACATGGAAAGTGGGAAACTAATTATTTAATATTGTTCTGATGTTCTTTATCAAGTGTGCACCTTAGAGCGCTTGTTCATGCTCACCGCCGGGGAAGTTGTGCTTGATAATTGTTACAAACTCATTTATCTGGTTGGGGACCCTGGGATTGGTAGATGAGTAAGGCGCCATAAAGTGTTGCAGCACTGTACAAAATACAACAACAAAAATACAGTACAGACATACAGGGTGGGGATGGACAGCATAGTACATACTAAAATTCTAAATAAATATAAAAATATCACAAACATACAATAAAGTGAAGCAAGCACAGACAGCAAGGTAAAATGCAAGGTGTCAAGCTTGGCAGATCAGGGAAGAGGGGATAGAGCACAGTGAGAGATTAAGAGGGAGCCACCAGGTGGGGATGGTGTAAAAGGGTAACAGAGGGGGACAAGAGGGTACAAAGTGAGGGGGGCAGTGGTGGAGGAGGGAACAACACTAGGATGGAGGAAGGAGGGGAAGGAAGTGAACTTATAATGTGAGTGGAGAAGATGGGAAGGAAGGAAAAGAAGGGATAGATATAGGATGCAGTGAGAATATTAAGTGGAGCAGGGGTAAGCTAGCCTGAACAGGTGCGTTTTGAGTGAGCGCTTGAAGACCTGCAAAGTGGTAAAGAGTCTGACTGAAGAAAGGAGGTCATTCCAGTGCAGAGGTGCAGCATGGGAGAAGTCCTGGACTGTATGGAGGGTTAGGGCCAGCGCAGCCTTAAAACCCAGGAAAGAGGTAGCGTCTAGTTCTGCGTGTTACGCATTTTATCTGTAGTAAGAGGGGTTATCGGGCACTACTGCAAATAATTCAGACCTCTTCTTATTGTTTAAGAGGTGTGCAGAGGAAAGGGAGATCCAAATAAAACCAACAGACCAAAACTATGATCCAAAAAAGTCCACTAATATGGCACTCTGGGTCTTTATAAGTAGATTACCAATGACACAAAGAATACATAGGAAAGAATTATAAAATCACAAACTTTATTTTTATAAGTTAATAAAAACTGCAAGAAATGGCAAGATATAAAAAAAACAATATCTACTAACAGTATAAAGACACCGATATGCCTTATGGCATTAGTGGTCTGCTCATAAATACCTACTCCCACTCCTACTGTATAATTTAAAAGCTCCCCCTCCCCCACCTTGGCAGGCTGAGGGGAAGCACAGCTCCCTTTCACGCAATACCTATCTTACGAAAGTTCCAAAAAACGCATGTAACATCTGGAGAGCGCATGTGCCATCCCCTCAAAGCAACGGTCTTTTGTCTGGATCCGGTCCTAGGGTATTAAGTTTGGATCCGGTCCTATATTTTTTAATGTTTATATTAATATACAAATACAGAATGCATTTTGACCCATACAAACATAGTGGGTTGTTACTCTTACGGGTATATTTACAAAAGTCGATTTTTGCCAGCATACTAAATGTTTTTATTATTATGACATGTATTTTAATGTAATGTTTATTGTGATTATATGTGACTGTCTTTTTTTTTTTACACCGGGCACAGCGCTGCATGGTTATAAGGCTTACCATGCTGATGCTGCTATTACTACAAGACTCAGCCTAACAGCCGACACTGCTGTTAGGCATGTGGACGCCTGCCTCCTCTGGTAACTTTACCAGTAGCCGACACTCTGATAGCTTGGCTGTATCACAGATCCCGGTATCGTTACCACAGAGCAAACTAGGAGTATTAAGGAGACAATGAATTCTACACTGTACGTATTGCTGTATGCAAAAGATAAGTAGCCAACCATATTTGTCTTATAAACATTTTTATTAAAGAATGTAACAATAAGAATTAACAGTTACAGTGTCTACAGCACTTTTTCAGTTGGTTGATTCATTAAGCTATATCTTTGCAGTGTATCAACTTTGAGAAATTCTAGACATATTTATCATTGTCTCCAATTATCATCACTTGGAAGTTTTTGGTCTGTGATTTATATATGTTATTAAGGGACAGTGTTTCAAGCTCCTAACACTATAAGAGCTTTTACAATTAAAGACTTCTTGGATATTATATATCAACTGATGATAATCCTTTTCAGCAGGGTGAGAGACTGTTGTTGGATTTAAATTTTACAAGAGTATATTACAACTCACCTCTATGCTACCATAGGCAGTTGGTCATTTTACACTATTTGTTTGTTTAAATTATTTTATATTGATTTTTATCTGGTACCATATTTTGCAAATAAATTTGATATATTTTTTTTAGATGTTTATATGTATGTATGAATTATTTGGAAGGTTGTAATTTTATATATTTGAGTGTTTAAGACCATTTGGGTTTAACTATATGGGGTTTCACTAGACAGCACTGGTTAATTGTCTTTTTTTACTGTATGGGAAAATACTGTTGTTGGAACATCCAAATCCAGATCACTTGCAGTATCCATGCTGTCACATCGCAGACAGCGGTTGCCATTTCAAAGCTGGGGTCTAATCTGTTAAAGACCAGATCATAAGTGGTGAGCCACATCTCTGTATAGACATTCCTTCTTTCTGCATATCAATTTAGACTTATAAATCTGTATATGTGGAAAATGGTTCAAATCTAAACACACAGATATCTGGATAGTGCAACTAAACACGTGATAGCACAGGAATATTTTTGCTTGAGATATTCATTTTTTAACTTCCTTTTATGTTTCTAAGATATTAGCCATATAACTTTTTAACTTAAAAATAGCTATATGATATGTTCAACAAAACCATTAACCAATCTTAAATTTATATGCAGTTATAGACTATGGGTCAGATCCAGACCTACGTTCCCATTACATTTCATCGCGAAGTGTTTTTAAGCTAGTGTATTTTCTATGCACTCCCCTTGGCACACCCCTCGCTCGTACGTACTTTGGCCGTTTTACGCTTGCTAAACCCTACCATTACTTTTCAAGGCGTAACTACTGACATACATAAAGGCTACATGTACGTAAGTGCTTAAGCACGCCCATACTGTATGATTTACTTGTCTTACCCCGCCTCCGAAGCGTAATTACGGGTGTAGTATGGCTGTCATGCCCCTTCATTCGTAGTTACGTTGTTGATACGAGGCTGGTACGTACGTTCAGAGTTACATGGCATCTGCCGCACGCATGCGCAGTACATACTAAACAGCGGTTTTTTACATCACCAGCTTGCGTATATACACTAATGTACTTAGTTCTGGATCTACCCTATTTTTGTAAAATTGTAACTTTGACAGAAGCAAGAATCATGCATCTTTAACAATAACTTCCATTCAGTCTGAGGGCATTTGTAGCTACTTTTAAATGCATTTTAAACGTGAGAATAAGAAACCCAAAGAAAAGAATGGTATGATAAAATATATCATATGCCATTTCAATATGTGAGCATTGTGCTTTTTACTTTAAATTTTTTCGATACAACACAGTTTTCTTGCAAATGAAAATATAAAATGATGGAACAGCAACTGTTGCCCTTTTAGGGGTTGACCGCGCAGTATATCCAGATGTATTTCATTTGGTGTACCCTTAACTGTTGGCGTGATGCCCTTAATAGTTTTTAAACCACATGGCATGGATATAAGATACTTGAAATAAATGAGGTTGACTACCAAACTGAATAGACAGTCATATGCACATTCTAAGTGAAAACATAATAAAACTGAAGAAATTGGTTTCTCAATTACTCAAAATGAAAGGTAGAATCTTTTCCATGAAAGCATTTCCCTTCTTAAATAAATATATATATTCCACAATCTAGATGATTTAATGTAAGGCATGGTCTGGCATCTCATCAGTAAGACGAGTTTCTTACATACAGTAGCTAAATAGTTGACATCAGACGTTAGATGTCCTTACTTGTATCTACATTTTGCTCTGGTTGTCTTATTACGTTAATCATCCAGTTACAGTCAACACCATAAGATTTACTGTATCATTTGCAAGTAGTTATTAAAATATTAAAGTATGTCAGCAGGGGTATCATGACAACAGCTCTATGTTTGCTATGGTTCCTTTCATAAATTTGACATAAATAAATCTTCACTCCTGCTCCTGTGTCTCCACTGCTCTCCTTTCTCAGCGACTCTCTGCTCTGTCCTGTCCGCTTCCTACGCTCTTGTCTCTTCTTTTGTGTCTTGTTCTCTTATCCTGTCTCTTTGCCCACTCTTTCTCTATTCCAGGGGCGTAACTAGCCCAAATGGCACCCAGGGCAAATGCCCAAATCTCTCCTGTTCACTTCCACTGCTCAGTCTTTTTCAGTTCTGTGACCTTCTCTAGATCACCACTGGAGCTGTTTCTCTCTGTGTCCTGCCTACTGCCACTGCAATGGCATCATTTGGAGATAAGTAATTAGCAGTGAGGGTTAGTGTTAGGGATAGGGTAACATTTGTGGTTATTGTAATGCAGAACACAGTAATTGTCAGCATTACAATATTTAATCAGACAGGTGTCATGTTAACAACCCTGAAACATATTTACGATTGAGTAAGACTGCAGACTTCCGGACGCTACATATGTATGCACATTACCATTATATTTGCAATGGAGCACAGCTGACCGATGCTGCATCTGTGCGCATAGCGGGCCTATACCCCATGTTTTGGAGATACACATGGGTGATGAATATAAATAATCCACCAATTTAAAAGCGCAAATGAGCAAAAAAAGCAGCTAGAACACCACCTGGAGATGTCTAAAGTCTCCCAAAAAAAGTGAAAAGAGATAATATACACTCATAAATATGAGGTACTTAAGATTTTATTCAAGTAGGTCCAAAATTCAGCTTTATCACAGGAACTCCCTTTGACATCTATAAAACTGCTTGTCTATACTCATATTCCTGTGCACTTTGATCCCACAACTGCCAACAAATGCCATGGGTTCATTATTACAAATACAGACACAAAAGTGTTGTTTTAATTCCAAGATCATTTACTGTCATGAGCAGTTAAATCCTCAAGTTTCCTTTCTAAAAACTTGAAAGTTATAAGGATTGTTTGAATTTTTTGTTCACAGGGGACAGAGTGGGTAAAATAAACCAGCAGTTAATTTCCCTAAAATGTCATAAAATTGATAGCTGACCTGTCAGCACTAAATGACTTATCGAGTTTACTCAGACAGGTGACCATATTCACAGTTACTCACTTACAAGACCGCATGTAGGAAAGCTGGGCACTCTTCCTACTCTCCTGCATGTGGATTGAGTATCCGAGAGCAGAGACACTACTGCATCGTATGTAAGGGCCGAGCCAAGCCCTTACTGTATGATATTCATGCCTTAACCCATCACCCATGTGTAAAGAGATAATATACACTCATAAATATGAGGGTATATAGTAGGGGCTATTTAAGCGCTAAGGGTCATACCTGAGAGTAAAGTGCCAGTGGAGAAAAAAGCTGCGGGTAAAAAACCTTAATATGTGCACTAAACCTTATCATGAATGTGTATAAGTCCAGAATAAATTCACTATAAATTTACAATGAATTTATAAGTCCCATAATGCTCCGTTTAGATGTTCCAATAGATGATCCTTAGCTCCAGGACAAAATAGAACTTGGGGGGTAAAATAAAAAAAACTTTAATTAATACAAATTCCAAAACGAACAACAATTCAAAATGAAACAGGACATCATACCGGGGCCAGATGAAAGCTGCGACCGCGAGAGGTGGGTGTTTCACTGCCAGATGGAAATGGCCGAGTGTGGCGTCTTCACCAACCTTGATGTCGGGTCCCTGGGAGATGACGTCCTGTGCTGGAGACCGGCTGACTCACGCATTTCAAGCTCTCCTGAGTTCTTTCTCAAAGTCGATGCCTGTATCTGGATGTTCCTCCTTTTATGCTAATCAGTCCATCTATCTTAAAAACTTTTCCAAACTCTAATTTCTACCACTGGCACTAGTATCTTTAACTACAAGCATGGTAATTAAACGTTATTCAATATAGTTTAGATTGTTACTCCGAATTTCATTACGCCTTCTTCTTAAAGGGGCCATCACCCATATGTACAACATTATACAAAGTGTGACCATCCTTTACATAGTACCCAGTTTGTGCAAAATTAGAGCGTTACATATACAAATAAGGTGACCATACAAAAGTGACAATTTGAACGTTACATATGTCCAACATATATACAATAAAGTGAAATATGCATTCCTATCTGGTGTATAATCTTACTGTACAATAAAGTGCAAAATATCCTATTGATATGTTATATATATTCCTACTTACATATACACAGAAATAAATACATAAATAATGCCATGTTTAATTTAATAAAGTGACAGTGCATCATCACCACAAAGTGTATTACATCTTCCTATCTAATGCATTAAAATCACATTATACCGTGCAATCCTACCTATGTGTTCTGAACTTATATGATCCATATTTATAAAAGTTGCAGTGCAATCCGAACAAAGATTCCACTTACTCCATGATAATAAATAATTAAATAAAGTGACCGTGCAATCCTTTTCATAAAATGAGGAAACAATATATTCCCTTACGTAGAAGGGAAGGTCATATTGAACCAAAATATTGACCCAAAAATACCTCCTTATCTAAGGTGACTCATATGGCCTAACAATATAAACATCTATTCCACATGATTATAGAAACAATCTATTCTAAAAACAGGCAAAAAAAAATAGTATATGAAACAGCGTATGAAATCAGGCCTCATAAAAAATCAGGCCTCTTACAAAATTCCTAAATGGGTATGACCCTTAGCGCTTAAATACCCCCTACTATATACCCTCATATTTATGAGTGTATATTATCTCTTTACACATGGGTGATGGGTTAAGGCATGCATATCATACAGTAAGGGCTTGGCTAGGCCCTTACATACGATGCAGTAGTGTCTCTGCTCTCGGATACTCAATCCACATGCAGGAGAGTAGGAAGAGTGCCCTGCTTTCCTACATGCGGTCTTGTAAGTGAGTAACTGTGAATATGGTCACCTGTCTGAGTAAACTCGATAAGTCATTTAGTGCTGACAGGTCAGCTATCAATTTTATGACATTTAAGGGAAATTAACTGCTGGTTTATTTTACTCACTCTGTCCCCTGTGAACAACAAATTCAAACAATCCTTATAACTTTCAAGTTTTTAGAAAGGAAACTTGAGGATTTAACTGCTCATGACAGTAAATGATCTTGGAATTAAAACAACACTTTTGTGTCTGTATTTGTAATAATGAACCCATGGCATTTGTTGGCAGTTGTGGTATCAAAATGCTATGGGGCACAGGAATATGAGTATAGACAAGCAGTTTTATAGATGTCAAGGAAACAGAGCTTATAAAGTACAAATAATATGTGGACTGTGTTGCTAGAAGGGAATTCCTGTGATAAAGCTGAATTTTGGAACTACTTGAATAAAATCTTAAGTATTTGGGATTTAGCTCACACAAAAAAAGCTTTAACAACTTTAATTTACAGTTTTGTCCAGTTAAGCCTTTCCCAAACCGGAACAAACAGGAAAAGGTTTGACATACATAGTGGGAAAATGCATGCATGGTGGGCCCACCTGCTGGGGAAAGTTGAATAGGACTTCAGAAATCATTAAAACATTATTTATTTACCATTTAGCAGCTACTGGCTTAATGCAGAGATCAGCTACTGGCTTCCTGCAGAGATCAGACCATACCCATTCAACGTCCTACAGAAAGAGTATAAAAATTATCCTGTGAATTGAATGGGTGATGTCAGCTCCACTGTTTTATCTCTGCAGGAAACCAGCAAACAATAAACAAAGTTTTAATGATATAAATACTAATGGGCTCAAATTTAGCTTCCCCACCATGTTGTAAAATGAGCATCATGGCAGAGAAAGCTTTATCTTAGCCCAGTTATAGAAAGGATGCTAGAACTGTGAGCTATCCAAACTCTTTCTGAACTGAGACTGTATTGAAATATCCATTGCCGTTATCACCGCGCTCTATTCTTAGACCTACATATTTTCTTCTATATGCTAACATTGTATTGGACACTTGTGTGCAAGCCCAATTTAGGTCTAAAGTGAGCAGCAGATACGAAGTGAGCGCTGCAAATCCTGTTGACACACATTTCTTATAATCAATTAAGCTGTTGTCTGTATCAATGTCGAAAATAGGATTGCTGTAGTGGCAACTGCATCCCTACAGCATAGTTGCAGACTCTCCCGGAATATACGGGAGACTCCCAAAATTCGGGCAGTTCTGAAGGTATCCCGGGAGAGCCGGTAAATCTCCCAAAAGGGACTTCAGGCTTTGGTTTCCATTAAACAATGGCCTCAAGTCCTGCCCCCCCCCCTACCTGGAAACACTAATTTACTAATGTTGCTAGGGACAAGGAGGGACTTAATGATGCAAATTGCGTTAGCAAGCCCTACCCCCATCCCTATGAAACCCAGAAAGGGGTAATTGATAGTCAAGGGGCGGGGCTTAATGATAGCTTCCCTCCGGAATCTCCTCCAGGAGGTAAGATTTTAAAAAAAGGCATCCCTGCCATACAGGACCCAATAGACACTACTTGACACTTCTATGTTTCTTTTAGGACAAGGGTTATCCTGCTGACACCCACTGCCTAGAGACCATCAATCATTCTTTGGTATCATTTCTTTCCCACGGATTATTGTTTACAGGACACTTTCCCCCGTCTCTCCAGCGGCTCATCATAGCCCACTCATCCTGCATGGTCGGTTTCAATCCTTGGTAGCTGCGTGCAGTGAATGTGCCGTCCTTCTGCTCCCTTGTTTACATGGACCGCTCTGCCGCTCTGTGCTATCAGGAGCGCGGCCAGTGGCTTGTCGTTGGCACAGTCCGGTGCACGCTGTTCACTCACCCTAGTGACAACTCTCTCCCAGCGGGTTCAGCCACGTGCAGCAGCTGTGCCGTCTCCTTGCTCTGGTGTTTACCCAGCCACGTGGTTTGCCCCGTTGCTCTGCTGCGATTGAGAACGCGGGTTGAGGTTTACAGTTTGGTGCACACAGTTTGTTTTCTGCTACCATCAAGACTGTTTTCATCGATATCTCCACCAAACAGCTGGTACATCACCATCATACAGCAGTTCATGCTGACCATTCATTGTCACGTATACCTCTTTGATTCACCATTTATGGAGATTCATCTGTGAGTATTTTCATTTCATCCATCCAGTCCATCACTCATCCTACTGTAAGTACTTCATTTTGGACATTTCACATCATTCATTCTACCATTTGCAATACAACAAGAACTATTTGATTATCATTGGATACATGTTGGACTTTTTTTGTTGTTTTTTACAATTTTTTCCGTTTTTTGTTTTTTATTATCACCATTATTTTTGATTCCTTTCATTTTTTAGTATCTCTACCTGTGGCCAGGGTAGTGTTTTTTGCATGAGGGTGTCAACATCAGGATACATAATATATGTTTAATGCTATTTTATACATCTGTGTATTTAATAAATTGATATTAGTGATTCAAATCAAGAGGTCAGACTCATCTATACACTTTAAAAAAAAAAAAAAAAATTAGTTATTTATATTTTTCTTTTTGGCGCCAGTCACATATTATTTATTCTTTTAGGACAATATGAATCATAAAACAGCTGCGCCCTCCTCCTAAAAGCAGAAAATTATAGCAGACTCACTCTGTTCTGCTTACCAGTTGATACGGAAGATTCATTTTCATTTCCTGTCTTTGATGAAGTGATAATCCTGAATTAACAACTGATTTGGCTCTCTCTCTCTCTCTCTCTCTCTCTAGTCGACAGCACTCTGTGTAGTAGCTGTAATGTATGGTCTGTCTGTCAAGATTTCATTTAAAGAAAAAACCTGGATGTTGATATTACTGGCATTTTTTTTAATTAAATATTTATTTCTAGTTTATTTACATTTTGTGCTGGTACTAGAGATGAGCGCCAACCCTTGTGTTTTGGTTTTTGTTGTAATTTATCACCGTCATCTGTCAAAACCACCCTGAGTTATTTTGGTTTGAGTTGTTTTTTTGGGAACATTGATCACAAAAATCAGCTACAACCACGTAATTTGTATTCCTACAGTAATAAAATCAATAACATGTATTTCCAGTCATTTCCAGTCGAATTGGACCATTTAACAATATTATTTTCAACAGTATTAGTTAAAAGCTGCAGTGGCTAAGCTAAGCAACAGGGCAGCAGCAAAAACACATTGCAGTTTAAAAGAATAAAACACATCTAAACACATAGTCTGGCACAGCAGCGGCAAGCAGGGTTGAAGTTTAATAAACCATATGATGCTATAGAATATTTTTTTATTGATTGAAAAAGAAAAAAGTAGGTAGTAAGTAGGGAAGTCGTAGTAAGGTAAATTAGTGAAAGCAAGGAAAAGCCAATCAAGTGAATAAGAAAGTGATAAAACTTTTTGTGCACCCCTGTAAAAAAATGCTCTCATGTCCCACATCCTCAAAAATCCTATTGTCCACCATGGACCATGAAACAGTCCCTCCATATATGTGTTTCAAACCATTTTCCGCTATTGACTTCAAAGAAACCAACATCATAATACTTGGCTGTCTGTCTTCTCACCTTTTTGGCTAAGAACTAGTCTAGTATATGTTCTGTGGTCAGTAGATCATGGATGACTTAAAGTTGTGTCTAGTGGCTGCCCCGAAAAATTGTATCAAGGTGAAAAATAGACAACAGACAATTTAGACAATAGATTGTAGGAGTGACTCCAAGTAAAATCTGTTTTCATTGTAAGAAAAACAAAAAAAAGGTGGTAATACAAGTGTAATGTCTCAGGGTTATCAGAAAGCTTTTTACAGCACAACAGACCAATCCATACAACTATTTGTTTGCATTTCCTTCTCTAAAAAATGCTTATGCTGCATACCAGCAACTTCACCAGTCAGATCCAGGCACAGATAAAGAAACATGTTAAGAAACATGGATTATTTTATATTAGAATTAATGATACAGTTTAACTCCATAATCACAGTCTGATATTTACAGATGAGTGTTGCATGGAAACATACTGGAAACTTATTGTTAAATTTAATCAAATTGTTTAATTAAAAAATGAATTGACAGGGAAATCCCATGTTTTAGGTCATGACGATAAATTGTAGGAGTTACTTCAAATAAAAGCTGTTTTGAATGTATGAAAAATATGTCTAATTTGTCTGCTGTACAGGTGACAGCAGCAGGACTACAAAGTGGTGCAGAAGATACATGCATGTGTTTGGCAATGGTTTTGCAGTGGGGATTCTAGTGCGTATAAGAGGACTGAAAGGACCAGCACTTTTAAATAAAGGCAATGGTCTGAGCCTTTCCTTGACACTACTTGGGGTGTATGGTATGTTGTCAAAGTGAGATTTGTCCACTCTAACTTTTCCCCTTATACTTTGTAGTAATATTTTACAAGCGGCGGATATAAAGTTTTTGTTTTTGGAGTGCCCTTTTTCACCCTCCTTCTTCTTATCAATGAACTATTTTTATTAGTATAGTTCCAGCAGTAGTACTGTTGTACTCGTGTTTTGTAGACTGCTCCCTTATTGATATAATTTTTTGACACAAAAAATGCTACATTTATGAAGGACATTAATTAAATAAAATGATAATGATATACCATGTACAATGTAATATACACTAACTATACACCGTGGTATTAATTTACCATCTCCTTCAAACACCCCATATAAATAATGTCACATGTGACATGTCACATTATTAGTGCAAAATGTTGCTTTTAAACAGTCATAAATTCAATTATTAAACTAAATGATAATGGAATGCCTTGTAAAATGTAATGTACACTGATTGTACACAGTGATATTAATTTACCTCCTTCTCCAAACACCCCAAATAAATGTGACACGTTCTAAATATCCCACATGACATGTTACATTATTAGTGATTGGATAGGAAAAATTCTGCTCTCAAAATGGAATTAATTTGATTATTAAAAAAAAATGATCATTATATGCCTTGTACAGTATAATGTACACTGACTCTACACAGTGATATTAACTTATCACCTCCTCCAAACACCCCAATTAAATATGACACATTCCTATTGTCCCATGTGACATGTCAAACAATTTGTGACTGGCTAGGAAAAATTCTGCTTTATAAATGTAATTAATTTAAATAAAAATAAATGGTGATGAAATGACTTCTACAATGTAATATACATTAACTATACACAGTGATATTAATTTACCACTTCCTCAAGACACCTCAAATAAATGTGACATGTTTTAAATGACCCACACTATTAGTGACTTTCTAGGAAGAATTTTGCTTCCAAAAGTAATTAATTCAGTTATTAAAACTAAATAATTATGATATAATGTAATGTACACTGACTGTACACAGTGATGTTAATTTACCACCTCCTCCAAATACCTTAAATAAATGTGACATGTTCTAAATGTCTCACTTGACACATCCCACTTTTAGTTAGGCTATGAAAAATTCTGCTTTCAAACAGTAATGAATAAAATGATTCAAATAATAAATGATGAAGATATGCCGTTTACAATGTAATTTACACTGTACACAGTCCCACCAGCCCTCCTCCAAAGCACGTGCGGTATACCACAATATTTTTTTTTTTTTTTAGCAGTCAGCACAGTTGCTTAATTTTATTTTTGGACAACTTCAGAGATTTTAATTGGAGAAAAAGGCTGCCAATAATACTATTGTAAGCTAGAGACCTACTAAGGGATTGTAATAGTAGAACAGCAGAAGTGAATATTAATTTACAAGGCACACCAAAAATGATATGTCTTATACAATGTATTCTATTGTACAAAGTGTACCTAGTACTTTAACACCTCCTCCAAAGTGAGCCGTGTGCATATGCAGCACACCCAATTTATTTTATTAAATAATAAAAAGTGAGCCCTAATAAGGGCTGTTGGTTTCTCTTTTTATACCAATAAATGTTAATGATATTATGGCATAAAAGGGGATAATAGTATCACTAGCTCAGTTTCTGACACTATCAAGCTATTAGCACACACAGAACAACTACAGACAAACATTTTCTACACTTTCCTATCTAAAATTGCTCCAAAATCATAAGAGTATCCTTTAAAGCTTCTAAAACACACCTGATCTTTCCAATCATTTCTTTCTTGATCAAATCCAAATTTGGTGGGAGGAACTAATCTGCTACTACTACTTGTGGTTGCCTTTCACCGTCCACAAGATCAAGCTTCAAGACTTCATCCTTTGAAACTAATAGACCCCCTCTTTTCCCGGTAGGTCATTGCCCCGGTTCCAGTTCCTCAGTGGAACCAGGGGTCTACTCAAATCTTGTCAGCAAACTGTAAGGTTCCTCCCACCCAATTCTCAATCTCAAATCCCTGAAAGCCTACAGATACTCAGGTTTTTGATGGAATCCTTCTGCTCAGTGATAGCATAAATGGAGGGCAAAGAATTTATAGCCTCTGTAGACAATAATGTTTATCTTGACATGCATAAATGGGGGGGTTGGTCACCAGTCCTTGCTCCACTTTATGATCTTGGGAAGACACCTCCCATTTTGTGCTCTGCCTTTCAAGATTTCCACAGCACCCTGAGTCTTCACAAACATTTTGATTTGGCCAGTTATAGCAGCTCTGTTACATTATCAGGGAATCGCCATTATTTTACACCTGGACAATTTTTACACAAGGCCTAACTGGAAGAGCTCCTGCGCTAAGATCTCAACATGACTCCCTAGGTCTTGGAGGATCACGGCTGAATTCTCAATAAAGTAAAATCAAATCTGACCCCCAAATCAATGGATGGTCTTCTTGGGGGTGTGGGTCCCTGCCTAGAACGGCCCTATTGTAAAATGTAAGTAAAAAAAAGTCCCCCATTCCTTTCCCTAATTCTAACCCTAACCCTCCCCTCTCATTACTCTAACCCTAACCCTCCTTTCCTGGTAGCCTGACCCTAACCCTCCCTTACTTGCAGCCTGACCTTAACCCACCATCTCCCACAGCCTGACCCTAATTATCCCTTCCCTACAGCCTGACCCTAACCCTCCATCTCCTGCAGCCTGATCCTAACCCTCCCTCCCCTGCAGTCTGACTCTAACTCTCCCTACCCTGCACCCTGGAGAGGTTACTCACCTTTCCCTCGGTCCAGCGATAGCAGCGGGTGAGTATGCCGATTGGGATACTCACCCGTTCTAAGAAAAAAAAAATGTAAAAAAATAGAAACTGGGCATTATTTGAAATAGGGACATCCAAAAAGGAACTTTCGGATGTCCCTATTTCAGAATGAACAGTTTCTTACCGGGGACTGACGTCTTCTTGGAGACAATATTCAATACAGCAGGGGGTCTTTCTTCCTAAGGCTCTCTGTGCATTGGTCAGGAAAGCTGACTTTACAGTCTTTGTCAGTCCTGCTCCACATGTACCTGAGAGAACAATGGTCTCCTTTGTTTAAGAATGAGCAGAACAGCATGCTCCATGCCTGCACCTTTCAGTGGAACCTTTTAAACTGGTGGTCTGGCTCCTAGATGCTGTTGCACAAATAATTCATAATTAATATTTGGACTGTTATCTCTGACTTGCACAACCTGTGGCAGGTCCTTTGCTACACTGGAGTGGATAATTCTGATCACAGATGCCAGCCTTACAGGCTGGGGTGCAATGACCCAGAGTCTCTACTCCCCAAAGATGTCACCTGGAATTTATAACCATTTTAAATTAACTTTAAGGTACACTGTTTTGCCTTCAAAGGTGTCTGGTAAGGCAGTGACATATGCCAATGACCAGAGGGCGCCAAAAGGGCCCTGGCAAAGAGAGAAGTTTGTCTTATTTTGGTACCCATGGCAATTTCACAGGTGCCCTCTAGCAGCCACATCATGCTGCTGTTCCTACAAGTGTAGAAGAAAAGTAAATAGAAAAAAAAAAAAAAAATA
>WWET01005544.1:28896-54163 GCA_011038615.1 Limnodynastes dumerilii | reverse complement strand
TCCATCCCCACCATCAGGGGCCCTGGTGAAGACCCCCTGGATAGTAAAGTCTCCAGGCTCCGGAAACCTACCCGTTCACTCTGCCTATCTCTTTGGTGGTCACCTCTGTTCTCACCAGGTAAACCCAGGGTACCACACTAACTCTTTCTTTGACCACTCCGGTACTAACCAGGTAAAACCGGAGTGTCATAACATTATAACCGGCCAATTACTGATCAAGATGGATGCCTCAACCTCAGAAGCAATCAACGCTCTAATTGCTCAGGTGTCTAATTTAGGCCAGATGGTGCAAGCCCTTACTAATAAAGTTAACTCACAAGAGGAAGCACTTACTGCATTACAGTCAGCTGTTCATGTCCCTGCCCCTACTCCTCCGGTCTCAGTTCAAGTTATTCAGGCGGCAGCAGCCAAGATGAACCTGCCGGATAAGTTCTCAGGAGATCGAAGTCAGTTCCATCTGTTTAAAGAAAATTGCAAACTGTACTTCAGGCTTCGTCCCAATGCATCCGGATCTGAACATTAGAGTGTGGGCTTAATCATTTCTCTCCTCCAGGGAGACCCCCAGGCGTGGGCCTTCAGTTTACCATCAGGAGATCAGGTGTTGCAGTCTGTCGACTCTTTCTTTGAAGCCCTGGGTCTTCTTTATGAGGATTCGGATTGTGCAGCCACCGCAGAATCTAAACTTCAAAATCTTCGTCAGAATAGGAGAACAGCAGAGGAGTATTGTGCAGAATTCCGTCGCTGGGCTAACGACTGTGGATGGAACGACCCAGCCCTTCGCAGCCAATTTCACATCGGTTTATCTGACCAAGTCAAAGATGCCCTTGTCCAGTTTCCGTCTCCTGAAACGTTGGAGGACCTCATGCGTATAGCTATAAAGGTGGACCGACGGATCAAGGAACGACGTATGGAGAAAGATTTACCAGCGACCTTTTCCCGGGCTAGTACTCAGGAACTCCAGGTTCTGGATGAGCCCATGCAGATTGGGACGTATAGACTTACCAAGGAGGAGAAGGCCTGCAGGCGGACCCTGGGATTATGCCTATATTGCAGCGGAAAAGCTCACAGAGCGGACGCTTGCTCAAAGAAAACTCAGGCGGGAAAAGAGTAAGCCAGTCGAATTCTGAGGAGGTTCGGCTGGGTGTTTATCTGGTATCCTCAAAAAATGCACTATTAGTTCCAGCCTGCCTGTCTTTTGGAGAGCGAGAAAAACAGGTCTCAGCATTCATTGACAGCAGCGAACTTTCTGGATACGGAGCTGGCAGCATCATCGGGTATACCCATCAGAAGACTTACTACTGCCATTACTACAGTCAGTCTGGATGGAAAACCACTATCTGGGGGACCAGTACAACACATCACGGATCCTGTCCATCTACGCATTGGTCTTTGCCATACCGAACTCATTGAACTTCTTGTCACTCCTTGCTCCTCGGTACGTCTGGTATTAGGCCATCCCTGGCTTCGACTCCACAATCCCAATATTGATTGGACCGATATTGATTGGGAGAAATCAGGAAGTGGGGCAGGAGTGTACAGACAATTGTATCTTGGTTCCTGTACAGTTGGCACAAGTCACTGTGACCAAGCTCCCTTTCCAATATGCAGAATTCACTGATGTATTCTCCAAACAAGCATCCGAGGTTCTACCTCCTCATCGGCCTTATGATTGCGCCATAGAACTTGTAAAAGATGCGAAACTGCCTAAAGGGAGGTTGTTCTCTCTTTCTCGTCCTGAAGCTTTGGCTATGGAAGCAACCTACTGACCTAAGAGCCATCCAGCGCTTCATGGGATTCTCCAACTATTTTAGAGGTTTCATCAAAGCATTCTCTATACTCATGGCTTCTACTGCTGCTCTCACCAGAAAAGGGGCGGATCCTACCAGGTGGCCGCCTAAAGCACTGAAATCGTTCGCAGACCTCAAAGTGGCCTTTACCACAGCACCGATTCTGACTCATCCCAATCCAGATCTGCCATTTCTCATCGAAGTCGATGCATCTGATGTAGGGGCAGGGGCAGTGCTGTCTCAGAGGAATCCTCAAGACTCCAAATTCTACCCATGTGCTTATTTCTCCAAGCAATTCTCTCAAGCCGAGAGGAATTACGACGTGGGGAATCGAGAGCTATTGGCCATAAAGATGGCCTTTGAAGAGTGGAGGCATTGGCTGGAAGGTTCTGTACATGAAATTACGGTTCTGACGGACCATAAAAATCTTGCTTACATTCAATCAGTGAAACGTCTCAATCCCCGTCAGACCCGCTGGGCTTTGTTCTTCACAAGATTTAATTTCAAGATTACATACAGACCTGGATCATTCAATCACAGGGCTGATGCTCTGTCACAATCATTCCTGCCTGAGCATGGTCCCTCCCCCCCTTCGTCTACCTATTGTGGATTCATCAATCATTCTGACAGGTCTCACTCAGGAACTGCAAACTGAACTAGAAGCTGTACAAGATCAAGCACCTAATCAGAGACCTATGGGTCGTTTGTTTGTGCCAGTTAAGTTTAGGGAAAAAGTACTTACGGAGAGTCACTCTGGCAGTACTGACGGAGAGTCACTCTGGCAGATCGTCTGGGCATCCGGGTATTCGGAAAACTTTGAAGATCCTGCTTTGCTCTGTCTGGTGGCCATCGATGTCCCGGGATGTCAAAGAATTTGTGGACTCATGTTCTTTATGTGACAGGAATAAGACACCTCGAACTCCGCCCATTGGTCCTCTCTTGCCACTGCCTATTCCTAATTGTCCATGGACGCACTTATCCATGGATTTTATCACGGATCTCCCGAACTCTCAAGGATTCATGACGGTCTGGGTGGTGGTAGACAGGTTCAGTAAGATGGCACACTTCATACCTCTGCAAGGACTTCCGAACGCTCAAACATTGGCTAAGTTGTTCATCAAACATATCTTCAGACTGCATGGATTGCCCAGGGAAATTGTATAGGATCGATATCACCCTCAGTCTAATGGACAGACAGAGAGGGTCAATCAATCCCTGGAGCAATACTTACTCTTTTATGTATCCTCATATCAGAATGACTGGTCTGAAAATATTCCCTGGGCAGAATTCGCATACAATAATGCTTATCATTCCTCCACCAATATATCACCATTCTACTGTGTCTATGGTCTCCATCCGAAGGCTAACTCTCTGTCCTGTTCTACAACCCACAGATCCGTTGTCAGTGTCACCATCAAGAAGATGAAAAATATTTGAAAGAAGGTCAACCAAGCTCTATGTTCTGCAGCATTCAGAACCAAGACCAGAGAGGATCAACGTCGTTCACCCTGTACATTTAGGGTTGGACAGAAGGTGTGGCTTTCAACTAAAAACATTAAGCTCAAACAACCTACCAGAAAATTGAGGCCACGTTTTATTGGACCATTTCCCATCATTAAAAGAATGAATCCAGTAGCGTTTAGATTATCTTTGCCTCGTAATCTTAGAATACCACCCACATTCCACGCCTCCTTGTTAAAACCAGTCAGAAGCTCTGAGAGATTCAAGACACACACAAGAAAAAAGAAGACTTCTGTTATTATCAATAATAAAGAAGAATTTGAGGTGGAGAGTATTCTTGATTCCAAAAAGGTCCGTAACAGAATCCTCTATCTGGTTCATTGGAAAGGTTATGGGCCAGAGGAAAGATCGTGGGTGCCAGATAAGGATTTACATGCTGATAGATTGAAGAGACTCTTTCATCAGAAGTTCCCCAACAAACCTGGTCATAGGGGTATCATAACCCCTCGTTTAGGGGGGGTACTGTTACAATGAAATTTTTTTTTTTGTGGTGGGGGGGGGGGTGGGGGGCCCAAGCTGATCTTTTGCACCTGGGCCCATGAACCTTTAGCTACGCCCCTGGCTGGTGTCACTTCCTCTGCTGGGGGAAATGGGTTGGCTGGCCAATCACTGTTTAGCAGACACTATTTAATCTCCCTCTGACCACACTCCTGCGCCGTTTATAGAGTTTGATCCTCAGTTCTGTGACCTGCTACTTACCTTGTGTGCCTAGTGCTTCTAGCCTAGTGAATTGACCGTTGTTTGACCCACTTACCTGCCTTGACTCCTGCCTTTTTACCCTGTGTATCCAGCCCTGTTTCTTATCCCTGTTGTACCTACCTTCCCTGCAGTACCTACCTTAATCTGGAGTGTCTGTTCATGTTACCTCTTCGGAGGCTCCGCTGTGTGCTTGAGTGTGTGCCAGCCCTAGTGCATACTGTATTGTCCCGTGAAAGTCCTTCTGTCCCACGTGCCGAGTTCAGTGTTACTTGTTGTCTGTCGCAGTCTGGTCGCTTCCGGACTACTACTTCTCCTACTTACCTACTACTCCCGTCCCTCCTGTCGGGCGTTCACTCCGGGTGTTCATTTCCTTTCCACGGGTTTGGTTCAACGGGGCCTGTCCAGGCTATCAGGCCGCTGCCAAATCCATCCCCACCATCAGGGGCCCTGGTGAAGACCCCCTGGATAGTAAAGTCTCCGGGCTCCGGAAACCTACCCGTTCACTCTGCCTATCTCTTTGGTGGTCACCTCTGTTCTCACCAGGTAAACCCAGGGTACCACACTAACTCTTTCTTTGACCACTCCGGTACTAACCAGGTAAAAGCGGAGTGTCATAACAATGCATAATATGTCTCTAAAAGGGGTTGGTATATTAGAAATATGGGCCCGTATGCAGAGCTCCGGCTGCATTGCATTTGCGGCCTGAGTTTTCAGAAAAGTGCTACTGCGCATGTGCAGTAATTTTGTAACGTGATCTACGTTACTTCTTGCAACGTAGATTGCGTATACACGGTCTCATCGTACCTCTGGATCAGGCCCATTGTATCTTTGTAATATTAATTTCTATGTGGAATCACTCTTATGTATCTTGCAAATACAATGTTGCAATCTTACAGTCCAAGACTGGACTAATTTAACCATAGCAAATAGTAATAATCTCCAATATGCATGTAGTAAATGCTATATGCATCCACAAAGAGTATATCACTTTACATGTTACACTTTAATTAACAATATTAGAATATGGCAGTCTCCAGAATGTATGCATCCAAAAAATATCGCTTTACAGATCACATTTATCCATGGATTAATGTTTGTTCAATAGTGTCATTCAAAATATTAAATACATGAGGAAACCACCATTAGAAATCTAGCATATTTCAACATTTAAATAATAGTTTAGCATATGCATTTCACAATCAACATGTGCAATATCTCTATAAGAGTAAGAGTGCAGTATTTAGTATTTCAGACACTAAGGGCCTCATTTACTAAAGTCGTTTTTGGGAAGTGATTATGAAACGCCAGGCATCGCAGCGATTTTTCTGTGATTTCTGCCAAAAAATGGATAGGCAGTGATTTTTCCATGGATAAATCGCTGTGCTCTTCTGTATAAAAGCACAGCGATTGTCCATTAAAAAATCGCAGTCAATCCTTTTATTTTTTTTTTTAAATCCTTTTTATTGTAATAATGTCTAGCACCTCATGTTTATAACCCTTAGCATGCAGGTGCTAATAGTACTAGAAGGCACAGCAGGGCCATGTGTTTCTGGGTTAACAAGGGTTAATGTCATGCTGCGCTATGCACAATATGTGTCACCCAAAAAGTCAGTTTACCAAATAAACAAACATAATGTACACTTTAGAGCAAAACAGCCAACAACATACTGTACAATAAAAAATGCAAACCCCTTTTTTATTCTATTAAACTCCAGGTGCCCACCCTTTTAAAGTTCCGATGTGTCATCCCCTTTATTATTGCTGTTAATGTGTAATTGGCCTTCAGTTTATTTATGCCAAACATGTGCCCATAGATATTTTATTTTTCACTGGTTACACCCTTTAAAACAACTAACTTCTATTTCGGATGATCTGTCGTTGTTCCCATAATATTTGTCCCGTGTACTCCATTCTTCATATCAAATGTAAAGGTATTGTCCTGTTGTTATTATTAATAAAGGGCAGTATAAACTCACCGTTTTGCTGTCATCTATCTTGGGTGCCTTGCTTGCAGATCTTGTCCTGTTGATTCCAGTTTGTATCTTCTTCTTTTGTAAGCATTGTCCTGTTCCTTAATCCTTGGTATTCCGTTGCTAATGACCATTCGGTCACTAGCATAGTCTCTATACCGACATTTACATTTCATACAAAGAACGGAGTACAAGGGACAAATATTATGGGAACAACGATAGATCACCCAGAATAGAAGTTAGTTATTTTAAAGGGTGGGCACCTGGAGTTAAATAGAATGAAAGGGGGTTTGCATTTTTAATTGTACAGTATGTTGTGGGCTGTTTTGCTTTTAAGTGTACATTTTGTGTGTTTATTTGGTAAACTGACTTTTTGGGTGACACATATTGTGCATAGCGCAGCATGACATTAACCCTTGTCATGCTGGCGCTTATAGTACTAGTTGGCACAGCATGGCCAGAAACACATGGCCATACTGTGCCTTCTAGTACTATCAACACCTGCATGCCAAGGGTTATAAGCATGAGGCGCTAGACATTTTATTTTGGATAAACACATGTCAAACATGTTGACATGTGTTTTACTGCTAAAGTGTGTGTTCCTTTTAAAGAAAAGGCCACACACAGAAGGTGCTTTTTAATGGCGTATTTTTTAAGCAAGTTGCCCGAGATTTTACTAAGTGACGCTTAATAAATCTGGCGATTGCTATGTATGCCATTGAAGAAATCGGGACGACGATGATTTGGCGATGTTTGGCGTGTCGATTTTGCTAAAGGCTAAAGTCCCGGGACTTTGCCTTTAGTGAATGCGACGAAGGCATAATCACCGCCAAAGTCCTGGGATTTTGGTCGATTTTAGCAAAATCGACTTTAGTAAATGGAGCCCTAAGAAATTATTGCATATATGATAATCATCCAGCACATGTTACATTTCGCATATACATCTCCTAATCATCATATGCAATGAACGACAGGAGACAAAGATCTCCATAGTGATAGTGCAGTATTTTACTTCTAATTATTCTAATAATTAGAATTCAGGCATTAACAGATTGTTAGGAACAAAAGACAGGTCCGGCGCTCCATACATACATTCTATAACACTATGTGTCAGCACATACATAAAAAGGAGGTTTAGTTCACAATATAGCTATATTGGGTTAAGTTCCAGAATCAAGGCACCTCCTGTAGGTGAGTTCCTATCCGTTTGCAATATATGTACTCACAGGGGCGTAGGAACGAAATCTGGACAATTACGGGTCTAGGTAGCTACCTTAACTTTTACGACTAGGTCTGTGGCCATTCGGCCTATTCGTAATGGGGCTTCCCCTGCACACTCATTTAGATAGCGATATCGCCTTCGTAAATGAAGGGTCAGCCCCTTCTGCATACTTACTGACATACATAACTTAGTCACATACGCGCAGATGTTCCGAGACAGGGGACTTGCGTAGGTCCCCTGTCATACCTAGATCAGGGTCTGGCACCATGGCTCTACCATTCTTAAGGCTACCATTATCTACCTGATGATCTGGCAACAATGAAACTGCTGCTAACGTTTTAAGCCATCCACAGGTCATAATTATTCGCTCTCTCTGTTGCATTGTTGTTCAACTTATAAGAACAGTCAATGGGAAAATGAATGGGTATTCTAAGAAAGAAAGAAAAAGGCATTTACAAGAAGAAAATGTACAAAACAAACATGAAGACAACTTTATTTTTGGTAAACAGAAGTGACAACAGTGGATGAGTTCAAATAAAGCTATTATCGCTTCATCCCTATTTTTGCTTTATTCATCTTCATTCACCTTTGTGCAGAAGTTCACGGGGGGGGCAAAGCACTTTGCCCCCCCAAACAAAAAACATCGGGGGCGACTGCCCCCTCTGCCCCTCCCCTGGTTCCTACACCCCTGTGTTCTCAGGAGGTGAAGACACTCCTGCCATTTGAAAACTGTGCAGCGGCTATATTCGGGAGTTGTCAGGCTCCCAAAGTAAACCAACAGTAACAAGAAAAACAAACAAGGTCGCGCTTCAATTCAAATATATGAAATGTGTATAAGTATATATATAAATGGAGAGGTGCATCCAAGGACCAAAGTGACCACTGTGTAACTACAAGGAACAAAAGACAGGTCCGGCAAACCATACAAACATTATATAACACTATATGTCAGCACATACATAAAGAGGATTATAGATTGTTGCATATAAAATAATCATTCAGCACATGTTACATTGAGCCGCTAGAAAGCATCCCATTTAGGGCTGATTAATCTAAACAAATAAAGATAGGTTTTAAATATCAGTATTTACTATGTGTCAAATTGCAGCCTTTATGTGGCAGAGTCTTTAAATAGAAACCAACATGTACTCATATAATACAGAAGCTTCAAAACGTTCTACCCAAAAATGCAGTAAGTAAACTTGGTAGTAGTTATCTCAATATACTGCTTATGTATTTGCATATTAAGAAATTAAGACAGAGAATTTGCATGTTAGGAATACATGACTTGTCGGAGGAATGTAGAGCAAGTGCCAATGCGTGTTTCACTCATTGCAGCTTTGTCAAGCCTCGGCTTGGCTTAAACCTTGTTTCAGGAGATTATTGCGGACTGGATCCAGCTGGACACATTGGCAATTGATTCACTGGCTGAAAGTTCACTCTGGCCAACTCTAGCTGGGCTAGAGGAAAGAGACACGGGAACATGCATCTAGGGATTCTGAGTACCTCCAAAATCCCACACAAAAAGACAAATAAGAAACAGCCAATGCAAGCAATGGCAGGTGACATGGTTATGGAAATGTTGTTTCCACCAGATAAATCTGAGTACTGGATGCCGGTTCCAAGACTCTTCTCCTTACAGGACTTTGCTAGGGATTAGCTTAATGATGCTACACTAGAAAATGTATTTAAAGTTGTTGTTAAAATTAATGGTGTAGTAAAGCTGACAGGCAAGCAGAAGGAGCACTTTATTTTTTTTGTTAAGGGGGATTTGTTGTATAGAGCAAGAAACATGTTGAGCAACTATTGTTACCACAGGTACATGTTTCTTTAGTTTTTAAACATTTTTTAATGAACAATGCTGATTCAGGCTTGCTTACCCCTCTTGGATATAGCAGTTGCCTATCTGCAGGGTCTAAATAATGGGGCCTAAGCTGTCTAACTAAAGAGGAATACAAAAGGAAAAATACTGCGCTAATTCTAATAAAATTCTTGTATGGGCCAATTCACCAGTATTGAAAGATTACAGAGCATTGGTAAAATTTATTATACAATTACCATAAAACAACAATAATTAAAACATAGACCATAAAAATGTGCACAGCTGTAGGTACAAGCTAAAATAGCTACACAGATGTGTGTAGGGGCGGCAGTAGAGCAAATCCAATGGTGTAATATCCCCTCATTTGCAGGGAACTATAAAAGTCACTAGGAGCAGGAAACAATAATATAGGGTTTCTCAGTAGACAAATAGAACATTCAATAGGTAGGCATAACATCAAGCATGGTCATTCAACGTACAGTAAGGAAACATATAGTCTCTTTCCTGATTAGAGCTCTAAGGGCATTGAGCTAACGGGTAAGTACCCAAATCAGCGATAGCTTTTTTTGTTGTGACCTGTTGCCGAGAGTTGTAGAGATAACAAGTAAATCTCTGTAAGATATTTTATGTACTCTGATCCCACACTGGGAAATCCCAAATCAGCTGAGTACTCCTTTACTTCATATAGAAGAAATGAAAATGCTCCGTGTAAATGAATCAAGGTACTCACTGCCCAAGATGTAATAGAGGGTCCAGGGAAAAGGAAGTTAATTCCTCCATGGGTGGTTGATGGTATAGAACTTAGCGGAGGCCACCCCCTGTTCACAGCACCCTACGGACTGAAGACCACAAAACAACACACCGTCTGTGTTCAGCTGAGAAGCACGTGTAGCAAGTGGGCGTGTCCTCTGACGTGGTTTGTCCCGAACTGGGACTTTCTCAAAGCGAATAGTAGTGTTCCATAGTATGGTACTGCTTTATATAGGCTCCACCAATGCTCGTTAGTTGCTCCACGTGGGTTCAAAAAACAGTTAACTTTCTGGCTCTTATATTTAGTTGTAGATAAGATAAAAACAATTAATAATATAGTAAGAAAAAAATGAAACCTAATATTAAAAACAATGTTAACAAAAAGTTACTCACTGCTCGGTATAGTTCGCTATAGGAACTAATTAGCTCATAATCCAGGTCAACTTTGGTTTTACAGTTGTCATAATTTATAGGATTAAGCTAAATATACACAATAATAGAAGCAACTATATAAATGTCATGTCTATATAAAGTTGGAAACTGTGACACAGAGAGCCCATCAATATGGATTCTTATCTCCTCCACAGTCTACATACCCAATTGTAAATTCCTCTAACATGGATATAATAAGTGGACTCATAGGTAGATTTTATATAAACCATAAAGACCAATAGGTATGAAATCCTATAAGTATTATAGAGGGTATATATACATTTTTTAAATTTAGGAAAATCCTGTATAGTGCAAAAGATTATAGGATATATCACATGTGAACACACCGATACCATCTTATTGATAATATAAGTGTGATCACTAATGAAATAATATCAAAATAATTTTATGAGGGTACGTAGTCATTATTATATATACTGAATTAAGTCAGGATCTGTCAATACTAATGTATGTTTAGATACCCTTATAGATAGATAATTGTGAAGCTATAATCAATCTTCTATTATAAGTTTAAGAGATACAATCTTAACAATGCTGTCACATACTGTGTCAAGGATACACATATTCCAGAAAATAGGCATGAGCCTTTCACAGGTTATTAATAAAACTAAACTATAAAATTTATTAACCAAGTATCCAAAGAACGCCCAGATAATAAAAGTTTTTATGTACTATTTTATCTGTCCAGATGAAAGATTGATACCTAATATCCCCCAATATATCAGTGTATCCATATTGCGGAATTACACCAATATAGCAAAATGACAGTAAATAGTATCTTACAGTTTACGTTAGCTGTATTAATATCCAGTATTCCTAAACTCTACCATATCATTGAGGTCCTCTGGAACCAGTGTCTGGAGCTTAAATGTCCAGAAGGCCTCTCTTTGGCAGATTCTGGTATATTTGTTTCCTCCCCTGTCCATCAGGGATATATATTCTATACCACAGATGGAAACGTATATTGGATTGTTTTGATGTTGAGAAGTAAAATGTTTATACAAATAATGTGTCCTGAGACCCTTAGAAATGTTTCTCCGATGTTCTCGGAAGCGTTCTTTAAGTTTTCTTGTAGTTCTACCTACGTAATATCTTGTTAATATTAGTACCAGCCTAGGTGACTTGGATCACCACAAATCTGTTTTCTAACTAAAGAGGACCTAATGCCCAATACATAAACAGGGGCTGAGCCCTAGTGTCTAGTTATTAGGACTTAAAAGGCCAGATTTAGAAAGCTGTTGGTTTGGAAAAGTGGAGATGTTGCCCATTGCAACCAATCAGAATATATCTCAACTTTTCCAAACCGCAGCTTAGTATATCTGGCCCAAAGTCTGCTACACAGAATGGGTATAGCTATTGCCTATCTGCAGAGCCTAAATAATGGGGCCTAAGTTTTCTAACTAAATATGGGCTTGCATCCAACAACCTACCAGGACTTAGCAACCACTAAGTTACCACTGAAGGAAGGGGTTGTGTACCTCACTGCACTGCCTTCCTTAGAGAATAACTGGGGGACAGTTGTTTTGTGAAAACCCAAACAAAATGGGTGGAGGCTGCTAAGGAAAGGGGAATGGAGCTCCCTCTTGTTTGAGCTTCCGGTATCCCTATGTATATATAGAATCAGGAACAAAAGATATCCTATCCTGCACCACACGTTACACAAAAAAACGTATATCAAATAAAACATTTTTTTTTTTATTAAAAAGTCCTTAATTGGATGGTGTTCAGTATTGGTGGGATAAAGTTTATCCACCTAATAAATCACTAAATAAAATAAAAAATCAATACTCAAAACAAATAGTTTGTCACTGATAGTCCACAAAACAGTCTAGAAGAACAGGGGGTAATCCTCTATCCATTATAGTAAACTTGCTGTAAGTGGAAACAGCATACAACTGAGAATCAATATTGTTTCATATAAATGATAATCCACAAAAAAAGTTAAAGATTCGCGGGGAGTAGTCCTCCACCTGTAGCATTTAACCTTCAGTATGTGGATAAATCAACCTAGTATGCAAAGTCAGTAACTGCACAATTGAAAGTCTCAATGCACGGGGAGTGAAACCTTCACCCGTTAAATTGTACCTTTTCCGAACTTCGTGAGTAAACAAATAGACCTACTCACCAGGGGCCGGATCCAGAACTACGTCCGTCTTCCATAGACGGACGTAGTTCAATAAACAGTAGCTACTGTGCATGCGTAGTAGCTATTGTACGTAATCTGCGTATCGTTTCGATACGTAGATTGCGTATATGCGGTCTTTTAGACCGCATATACACAATCTATGTAAGACGGACGAAGACGGACGTAGCTCTGGATCCGGCCCCAGTTGTTGAAGGAACCTGTGCCACTGCTTCCCGAGGATGATATTTCCAAGGGTGGTATACTATACAGTACCACAGTTTAAGCGTTCTACCTGGTTGTCAGATCTTGTGACTGGAGCAGGATGCGATGTCTGCTGTAAAAGGTCGGGACTTCCACTGCTGCAGCTGTGTGCTCTAATCTTCAGGCAGACAGGCGAACGTGGGTGCCGTTCTCCATATACAGTATAGTTGCTCCTGGTCCCAAGATCCACAGTCTGTAGCACTTGGCTCAATTGGGAAGTGTCTTCAATTGTACAATGCTAAGTGCAGCGGTGTGCACACCTCAGGCTAATGTCACCTACACCTACGAGTTTCACCGTTAAGACTTCCTCAGGGTGTCAGTTTGCCCAGGATACTGTCCTCTGGAATTCATTCAGTCAGAGATAAAAGGCGCACGCTCATCTGTGATAGGTTTCCGTAAACAGCTGGTAGGTGCCATGGCAATGTATTAACAAAAACAATTTTGCTGTGTTTTCTATAGTTCTTCACTTGGCTATGCTTTGTACAAATAAGTAATAGTGCTCTAATTTCATAGAATTGGTATTCCAATAGATGGTGCTCGTTTGAAAACTTGTATGGCACTGCCATTAGGTGGGGGACCGTTCTCTAATATTGGGCATAGATTTGCGTTCATAGGAAGGGGTTATTCAACAGGTATTGATATTTTATTTTATTTTGTGATTTATTAGGTGGATAAACTTTATCCCACCAATACTGAACACCATCCAATTAAGGACTTTTTAATTAAATAAAAAAAAATGATTTGCTATACGTTTTTTCTGTGTAAGCTGTGGTGCAGGATAGGATATCTAACCAACTTGGTTAGTGGTAACTAACTTGGTTCTCACTAACTAGGGCCTAAAATCTACTAACTAACCAGGGCCTAAGCGCACAAACCAGATCTTAGTGTCCATTAACCACAGCCTAGCACCCATTAACTTGCCAGGGCCTAGTGCCCAATAACCTGTAAGAGCCTAGTGTCTCCACTTGCAATATAACGGACTAGTTCTCTTATGCTACCAGGGCTTAGTGCCCTCAAACTATATGCCTATGCAACAAAAGCCTAGAGTTCTTAGAAAAACAAGGCTTGTTGTCTAGACTAGAGGCAGGATATAGAGTCCCATCCCAGTTTCCCCCTTTAGGACTTGGCTCTCCTTCTGTGTTCGTTGCCAAGGTAGTGCCTCAGTATGGTCAACTCAGACCAAAACTGGATCTCCAAAGTGATAGAAATCTTGGCAGCTTTTAGGTAGTCTAGGGCAGAAACCTATTGGCACAGAGTACCTGGGTAGTAAGATAAACCTGCTGCTTCTGACAGCCAGCCATTGATGCTTCCAATTCTGCTCTCTTTCTTGATACCTATGGTCATCTTGACTCATCATCTCGATGTGCACTGAACTCAGAGCTCCTGAAGCAGCTTGTTATAAGTTGCCACAAGCGGTGTCGCCAATGTTGTAGCAATTCCAGATTGGCTTTCAGCAGAATTACCTGATATGTCTGTTGCTGGCCAAGATAGGACAAAAGTGATGTCCCAGCCTGGCAAGCCACCTGCCAATTGATCCAAGGCGAATCCTCATAAACTTGCCATGGTCTAACAGGGAGGCAGCGTACATTAACTGACATCCAATATTTTATAATATATGTCCTTTGTTAAGCAAATTTCTTCTCTCTACTACACAATGATCACCTTGAAATAATATTTGGGACATGTGATCTGAACCCCGGCATAAGAGGGCTGTACCTTATTAGTGTAATATACTATATGCTAATACAATATATTATTTATATGTCATTTATCATATCATAGTGTTTGGTAATTATTACAAATTGCCCAAACAGAGAACAGGGCTATTCACTATAAGAAACAGACACTATGTATTACAGAATGTTGACACAGACACATCTGCTCTTTCCATAGAGGATATGAGTGAAATCCACCTGAAAAATTCCCTCAGCTATGTACATAAAATCCACATCTGCTGTGTAAATTAACCATTTTGGTATGGATCTTAACTGAGACGCAAAGTTTAAACGGTTAAACAGTAAGTATAAGTATAGAATACTTTTGCTTATAATTCTGCATAGAATTGTGTGTTATCCTCAGGAGAATTATCTGCTTCTGACTACTGATACAGTCACATTATTTTATAACTGACTATATATAAATTGTTGCTCAAATTAATATAAATTAATCTAGAGCAAGTACTAAAACGTATGGGGAAATCTCACAGATACAAAAACAAGTCACCCCAGCACTCTTGCAATTAACCAGCAACTAACCATGATATGTTATCTTTAAAAAAGTGATTTGTTACATACATTTGCAAATATATGATAAGCCACCAGCCACTTGCAAGGCTTCTCTGTTTTGGTGGTCCTAACTCTAATACTGCCAGAGTCCCAACTTTGGGTCATATATACAGAGGTCCTCAAGTCTCCACAACAGCTATTCTGAAACAGCAACCCCTCTCAGCTGCTCATGCTTTAAAACAAACACACAAAAAAGAGGTTGCTCAAATGAATTTATAATTATAACCAACCATGATATTGCAAATGTATGTAAAGATAAAGGGCCGTTGTTTGGCCTAGGACTTGAGGATTCATTTAATCAATATAAGCAAATTTATGTTAAGTGTTTGTGTATGTGGGCTAAAGTGTGTATTGCAAGGTCCTGGTGTGCCCCTACCTCCCCCACGTTTGAAGACTGGCTCCGGCTTGTGAATACTTCCTTAAGTCACGAAAAATTTGTATACAAGAGTAGGGGATGTCCTCAAAAATTTCATAAAGTGTGGGGGGACTGGATAGATTCTTCTTACTATAGTACCCTTGAACAGTGAATTTTGGGCTGTGTGATGGTTTGGGCTGTGTGATGGTTTGGGCTGTGTGATGGTTTGGGCTGTGTGATGGTTTGGGCTGTGTGATGGTTTGGGCTGTGTGATGGTTTGGGCTGTGTGATGGTTTGGGCTGTGTGATGGTTTGGGCTGTGTGATGGTTTGGGCTGTGTGATGGTTTGGGCTGTGTGATGGTTTGGGCTGTGTGATGGTTTGGGCTGTGTGATGGTTTGGGCTGTGTGATGGTTTGGGCTGTGTGATGGTTTGGGCTGTGTGATGGTTTGGGCTGTGTGATGGTTTGGGCTGTGTGATGGTTTGGGCTGTGTGATGGTTTGGGCTGTGTGATGGTTTGGGCTGTGTGATGGTTTGGGCTGTGTGATGGTTTGGGCTGTGTGATGGTTTGGGCTGTGTGATGGTTTGGGCTGTGTGATGGTTTGGGCTGTGATGATAAGGCAGTGTGATAGTAATAAATAGGATTTGCGGCGGGATAATTGGTATGGGTGGTGTGATTGCTAGTATGGCAGCGTGATAGTGATAAATAGCCAGTGTTATGGGCAGTGTTATAGAGGCACTGCCTGTTAATTAATATGTTACATTGGGCCAGGTCTTTTAGACCGCATATACGCAATCTACGTATCGAAACGATACGCAGATTACGTACAATAGCTACTACGCATGCGCAGTAGCTACTGTTTATTGAACTAGGGCCGTCTATGAAAGACGGCATTAAAAAACAATAAAAAATATTGAAAAAAAAAAAAAAAAAAAGATAAAGGACCGTGTTCACACTTAAGTGTTGAATCTACGTGCGTATTTTTACAATCAGTTAAACTGCGTATGCTCAGAACCCATGGCAACAGTAAACAAATCTGTTTTTAGTGTCGGTTCATAAGAAGAAAAAAATTATAGAGCATGTTGATGCTTGTAGTGCTACAAGCACCAGCATGCTCAAGGATGCCAGGGCATGCTGGTGCTTGGAGAACCACAAGCACCAGCATGTCCTGTCATCCAGTGCAAGAAAAAACTAATTAATGCCCCTCCTAGCTACTAAATAAAATTTAGGGCCGGTCCCTAACTTAAAAAAATTTAATGAACATTTAATGCTCCCCCTAGAAAAAATTATGAATACACGTAATAATAAAAAAATATTTACATTTAATACCCCAAATACTAAAACAATAATGACATTAAATACCCTGAATAATAAAAAAAAAATTAACGCTAATGATATAAAGCATAAAATAAAAAAATAAAAATGATAAATAAAAAAAAAGTACTTACCATCTTGAATTGGATCCCATCTTCCAAGCTTTTAATCCGTTGGGGAGGTCTTTGAAAAAAAAACCCTATGGCACCGCAGAAACTCATGTCCTGCAAGCAGGACATCCCGATTCTAATGACAGCTCTGCTGTCATTGGGGTATATTTATATAGTAAGAAAGGAAGCGCTTGGAGTAAATCTGATAGTTTATTATTATACACCAAAAAACTATTTATTAAGATAATAAAATAAAAATATTCAAATTAAAACATAGACATATATATAGTCAGACACAAACAAAAAAACAGCTGATCAAATAGTGATGTATTAAGATCAGATGAATAATATTATACACCAGGATCAGACTGTGAGTAGCTAACTCTCTTATAAAATACTCTCTGTAAAAACACAGTTGATTATTTGGTAGAAAGAAATTATAGTTAAAGTAAACTTTCTTGCATAGCTCAATACCGCAGCCTAATTAGATCTTGGTAAATTTCAAAAGTCCAAAATAAAAAATTTTTTAGACCACATAAGCTCAGTCCCAAGAACCAAATTGTATATGGTAAATAGTTCCTCCAACAGAGCAATAGTAACGTATTGCACGTGTATACCAGGCAGGTCAGAAAATATAACACCAGATATGGATATGCACTTGGTAGAAGAAAATATATACTTGCGTAGGGTATATAGCAGTGGGTAGGAAGATGTTTTCCACTTAAAGTGCCGATATTGCCGGCAGCAGCTCCCACAGTAAGGTGGACTCCTATCCCCCGGCAGATGGTACATAGCCTACAGCTACAGCAGATGAAGTGGTGCAAATCCTCTGGGCATTGGTGGCTGAAGTATGGATCCGATGCACGACCAGCTCCTGTCTCGTTCATTGTATGCTGCCACTCGCAGCTCCCCAACTGAGGTATGATGATTCTTAAATACAATATCAAATAAATGAGGCGTGCAGGAGAAACGAGGGCATAAAGAAATCATATGTAAGTATAGGTCTTTCCCAACAGGTAATAGAGCTGTGTTTAGAGAGTAAGGTCAGCATTCTGGGGTAACAGCTGTTATGTGCAAAAGCTAATTTCTCCACGGAAGGGTTTCATCAGAGAGCATGAGGCAGCCCATAGACTGCCTCCTTTATATCTCCATTGTACAGGTGTGTCTTGGTTCTTAATTAGTGTAGCAGCATTTAGTATAGTACATAGCCATGGTATAAAATAATATACATAGTCATTACAAGTATAAATCTTATAAAAACATTGGAAATAATTAATTAGATTCTATATTATTCATCACAGTGTATTGTCATGTTTATCCTCAGAAACAACTAATAATTAGAATGTTTCTACTAATACACTCCAACTTTATGTATGAATAGATGTAAATAATACATATGTAGGGAGCAAAAATAGGAGACATTTAGCAGCAAAAAGCATAGATATATTGATAAGAAAAATAACAACATATTATCTAAAAAAAATATATATAACATATTATCTAAGAAAAATAACAACCAATATATCAGGATTAAATAAATAAATGTACAAAGTACATATGTGAGGAGATAAAGAACATTAAGCAGTGGGAAGCACGTATATAACGGTAAGAAAGGTACTAACAATTTATTCAAGAAAAATAGCAACCAACATATTAGGATCCAAAGTAGTAACCTTCTATGTCAGGGGGAGATACTCTACCTTTCAGCTATTAATATTTGCTCATAGTATCCTTTATTAAGAAAGTAGACATAAGCTACATAATCATCATATTAATACCAATATAATCATGTATAGTTACATTGGAAAAGAGTATATACTCATTATGTTACATAGATTACATAAAACAGAAAGGATTATTAGACTCAGAAATGCATAAATGTATATTAACTCCCCAGACAGAGCAGTCATGGCTAGAACTCATGAACTGTTATGTCAAGGGGGAATAGTATATCTCCCAGCCATTAGTTGATATCCAATTCCAAAGAACTAAGTTTAGTAACCTCTATAGATTTATTAGAATTGTAATTATTGGAGTTATCATTTTTACAGTTGTAATTTTAAAGTTGTGATTATCTAATCAATAACAATGGAACTCTTGACACAAACCAAAAAAAATAACCATAGATAGAATGGAAGTAAGGAAACTTGATATATCATAAGAAATGTAATATTTATACTAATAAGGGGACCATACTCATTAGTGATCCAATTCTATACAGTCATTAAATCCGTTGGAACTTAGGGTATTCAGTCTAAAGATAAAGTATGATTCTCTCTTACAAAGTAGAGAGAATCTTTCTCCCTCCCTAATAGTGAATCCAATCTGTTCAATACCTTTGAGTCAAGACTCCCACCATGTACCGAATGTACCGAATTTATATGTCTGTATAGAAGATGTGATTTTTTATTGATGATTCCTTTTCTGTGTTCGAGGAATCTAGTATTTAGTTCCCTAGTAGTTCGGCCGACATATCCTGTGCCACAGCTACAGGAAATCAGATACACAACGTATATACTCTTACAGTTAATATAACTTTTGATGTTATATACATTTTTATCCGACCCCACACAGAATGTTTTGTGGGTTTTGACAATGTATCTACATGTGATACATTGATTTCTCCCACACTAGTAACATCCTATTAATTTGTTTGATAACTAAGAGGTAGAACAATTCTGTGATTCTGTTTTTAAATGACTTTTAACTAATGAGTTCTTAAGATTGTATGCTCGTCTAAAAATTACTTTCGGTTTGGTAGTCAAGTATTTATTCAAAATTGGATCACACTATAGAAGCTGTATGTTATTATTGACAATTTTCTTGATTTTCTCTGCATCACAATTAAACTGGGTAATGAACATTGTATTATTCGCCCATCCCTCAGAATTATCCTTTGCTTTATTAGATAACAGTGATTCTCTAGGAGTGTCAAGTGACTTGATATACGCTTGATTTACAATAGTTTCTGGATATCCTTGAGATACAATTTTTTTTTTCATGTCTATACTCTGTGCTTTAAAATCTGTAATGGTTGAGCAGTTTCTCCGTAAATGGAGAAACTGACCCTGTGCTATATTTTCTTTCCATTTATTTAGGTGACAACTTTTGTAATTTAAAAAGTGCCTTTGTCTACATCTTTTTTGTAGTTTTTAGTATGTAGGTGACCATTTTCAACAAAAACAGTATATCAAAATAATGAACAAACTGTGAGCTATAACTAAAAGGGAATTTGAGACCATACGAGTTATGATTTAAATGTTCTATAAACTAGTGGACTGACATGACATCGTGTGCTGGGGCAATTTTTCCCTTTGTTTCTGTGGCAAGCAGATTAACCCCTGCCTTTCACGCACCTGTTTAACATATACCTATAAATTGATTGAGCAACTTCCATTCTGTTTTTAATCTGCCATAGGTAACCAGATTCACCATGAATGGACCCCCCCAAATAAGTTCATCTTCAAGACAACCCATATAGAGGTTCGCATAACTCGGGGCGAATCTGGTTCCCATGGCAGTACCTTTTAATTGTAAATAATAATTCCTGTGAAAAAGAAAAAAATTGTGTGTGAGAATAAAAGAAATACCCTCCACCAAAAAGGACCATAATGAATCAGATATAGAAGAGTTATTAGATAAGACTGCATTGATGGTTTAAATTCCTTTCTTGTGTGGAATGTTTGAGTACAGTGACTCAACATCACACGTGATTAGAAGATAGTTCTCTTTCCACACAAGATTATTGACCATAGACAGAAAGTGGGTTGTATCCTTAATAAAGGATCTTAATTTCTTTACAAACGGCTGTAAATGACAGTCCACCAAGTGTGACAGGTTGCAAGTCAGGGACCCCACCCCCGAGATGATAGGTCGTCCGGGGGGGTTGGTCCCTGACTTGTGCACCACGGTCTGATCCTGGTGTATAATATTATTCATCTAATCTTAATACATCACTATTAGATCAGCTGTTTTTTGTGTCTGACTATATATAGGTCTATGTTTTAATTTGAATATTTTTATTTTGTTATCTTAATAAATTGTTTTTTTGGTGTATAATAATAAACTATCAGATTTACTCCAAGCGCTTCCTTTCTTACTATATTTTGCACTTTAAGGGTCTAGTCTACCCTAATTCAAGCAGCTGGAGTTCCTCTAACAGTGACATTACCATTCTATTTTTCTCAAAGCGCAGTTCTTGATGGTCATACCATCACCATCAATCTTTTCTTTATGGGTATATTTATACCCTTGGCCATCCTGGTGACCATGGTGACTAAACATGATTTTGGAGCGCTTAAAGTTTTACCCGAAATGTCTTTCTCGTTGAGATGGTGATGTGAAAGCGGTATGAGCAAGTTTTTTTAAATCTATCACCTCCTCTTTTATCTCTAGTGACATGTTCTATGGCTTTAATTTTTAAAGTATCAGGTAGGGATTTGTGTCTAGAGACACTGGGCCTGATTCAGACTTAAGAAGGAGCTTGAAATTAAGAGAGGAAAGTTACTTCTAGACTAAACCATGGTGATTGCAGAGGAGTTATATTTCACCTGTTGCAAATAGTATTAGAGTTGAAAATTGGCATTTCCTAGCCCTAATCTAAATAATAGTGTAACAGTAAAGCTTGTTAGTATCTGTGTGCAGTAAACAATTCAAAGATGTATCCCTGCATGCAAAGAATACATTTAATTTGACTCCCCCTGAAATCAACGTGGTTTAGCCCAGGAGTAACTTTCCTCTCTTAGGGCCTGATTCAGAATTAAGAAAGTTCTTAAAATAAGAACTTAAAGTCAATCCTGGGCAAAACCATGTTGTTTGTCGTGGGGAGTCAAGTTAATTGTATTCCTTACATGCAGGAATACATATTTGAATAGCTTACTGCACACAGATACTGACCAGCTTTAGTATTACACTTTTATTTAGACTTGGGCTGCGAATTATTACCTATCAACACTAGTACTGTTTGCAACAGATGAAATATGACTCCCCTGCAATCAACATGGTTTAGCCCAGGTGTGACTTTAAGGACCTGATTCATACTTAAGAATCTGCATAGTTTTAGGTGCGTATATTTAAGAACGGATGCACTGTGCATGCGTAGTAACTTTTATACACTGTTTATGTTGGACTTACGCATGCAAATTATGTCCTTATACATTACGCACCTAAAGTCTCTAGGTTCGTAGTAACATACGCAAAAAGGGGCGTTCTGTGAATAAGTAACTAGGCAGATACGAGATTTGGGTGGAGAGAGACATTTAAATGACCAAATGAAGGCACGGTTTTGCAGTTAAGTTCTTAAGTAGATGTTCTACGCATGGCACTCGTAAGTCACGTAAGAACCTAAAAACCGAGGGCGTGCTGAGGGAGTTGCCTTGCTATTAGGTGCGTATATTTAGGAACCTATATCGTTCTTAAGTGTGAATCAGGCCCTAAGTTCTTATTTTAAGAGCTTTCTTAAGTCTAAATCTGGCCCTTAATTTCAAGCTCCTTCTTAAGTCTGAATCAGGCCCTCTATGATTTGTAACACCATTCAAAATGTTTCTATAATGCTCTAGGACCCTTATTTTGAATGGATGTTTCGTCTTCCCTAGATACCTACACCCACAGCCACATTCAAGCAGATAGATTATGGTATTACAATTGATATATGATTTTATATTGAAGGTCTTACCATTCATATGACCACAGAATGTTTTCTTATCTGAATGTGCATATTTAAATATTTTACATCACCTACAAGAATAAAAGCCTTGAGGTCTAAACCAACATCTTTTTCACAGCTTCATTTGTTGGTGGCATAATAGGCGATAAATAGGACTTTAGATTTCTTGCTTTCCAAAATATAAGTTTAGGTCTATAGTAACTCACGTAATAAAATTTCAAGTGTTGATACTGACCAGTGCCTCTCAAGAATGTTTTTGATTTCTCCTTCACATTTTGAGTATCTCGTAATAATAGGACAGTTAATATCATCAAACTTTCCCATATAAAATTTGTTTTTATATTGCAATAACATGGCTCCTTCCAAATTTCCAGTCCTCTGTTTATTATGATCTATCAAGGGTTGTGGGTATTTACGTTTACTGAATTTCTAGCCAAACTAGACGCTAGTTCATCACCTTGATATGATGTCCATATAGTTCCGACGAATCTAGTGAACTAAGTAAACGGTATGTGCTTCTTTCATTTGGAATGACAGCTATCATCTTTCAAAAAAATATTTGCGTCTACTGTTTTCACAATGGTAGATGTAACAATTTATTCTCCCACTTTGTCTGGTGCTTCCAAAAGGAGGTCTACAAACTCTATGGTTCTCCCCCAAACTTGGAGGTGAAATAGAGACCAAAGGTGTTTATATTAAGCTCTACCATAAACCAGAACCATTCCATAGTAACATGTATCTCTTAAAAAACTTAATAATGAGTGTATGGAGATGATAAAAGATTGTACTCTGAACCCAGCTTCCCATAAAGATATTCGCGAAGCTGGGAGCGAAGACCATCCCCATCACCATCCTCCGTATATGATGATGGAATTCTTATTCAAATATGAAATAGTTATAGATAAGTACAAAATGAGTACACTCAATCAAAAACCATATTTTATCTATAGATAAATTTATATCTTCTTCTAACTTTTTTTTGTAAAGTAATTAATGGGGTATGGAGGTCTATAAGGCTGTAACATCTATTGTACACCAATTATACTCTGACAACCAGCTCAACTCATTAACATATTGACTGCCAATCTGTTCCCCAGCATGCCCCACTTGTTGATTGGCTGCAGCTCCCTTATATGCCTTGCATCCCTGCATGTAGACGCCGGTTATAGCGTTTGCTCTGTGTAATGCATGCCTGCTATCTTGTCTTAGCTCTTGGCTTCATTTTCGTGCATTACCTGCTGCTAGTCTGTGTTTTGTCCACGTAGTGTCTTTTCTCCTGTTGTTTATTGTTGTTCCTACTCCTGTCTTGTAAGTCTGCATTGGCTCTTTTTATTATTTACACTGCAGTCTCTGTACCTACCTTGACTACTCACCTACATGCCAGATTGCCTTGTCAATGCCATGCAGTCTCTGTGCCTTCCTTGTCCGTTTACCTGCATGCCAGCTTGCCTGTCTAATACAGTGCAATCTCTGTACCCACCTTGCCTACTCACCTGCACGCCAGCTCCTCTTGTCAATAAAGGACAGTCTCTGTACTTACCTTGTCTGTTCACCTGTACACCAGCTTGCCTGGCCAATAAAGTGCAGTCTCTGTACCTACATTGCCTATTCACCTGCATGTCAGCTTGCCTGGTCAATACAGTGCAGTGTCTGTACCTACCTTGTCTGTTCACGTGCACACCAGCTTGTCTGGCGAATACAGTGCAGTCTCTCTACCTACCTTGCCTACTCATCTGCACACCAGCCTGCCTGGTCAATACTGTGCGTTCTCCGTACCTACCTTGCCTTATGTCCTGTACGCCTGCCTGCCTGCCTGGTCAATACTGTGCAGTCTCTGTACTTACCTTGTCTGCTCCTCTACTCGCCAGCTTGTCTGGTCATTATAGTGGTTTCTCAGTTATACCCTGCCAGCTCTCCTACACGCTAACTCTCCTGGTCACTATTGTGTTGCCTTTTCCACTTTTGTCTGCTTTGTGGTTACGGCTACCTGTCCAGTGTATTCTGTTGCATCTCCAGTACTATCCTAGCTTTCTTAGCCAGTTTCTTGGCCCATATCATGTGATATCTATTTGTGGTCTCCTAGTCTTCTTCTCCATCTCCTTTGGGACTGTCCACTAGAGGCCACAACCTGCTACTGGGGTGCAACCAAGTCCATCCCCACCATTAGGGGCTCTGGCAAATACCACATGGTAGTTAAATTCTGCCGCTTAGTGGGTTAGTCTCATTACCCTAGATGTTTTATTTATTTTATTAGAAATCAGCTTTAAACCTGGATCTTTAAAGATTTATTCCCTTGTATATGGATACCTGTATACGTTTTTTTAAATAATTAGTTGAAATCTACAATTCCAATTTTTTTAATCTTAATAATGTTTTAGTGTTTGAAAAGTATGTGAAGTTTTTAGTCTTGATATAAATTATGATCTGTCAGATGGGACTACACCCGTATGTCAATTAATGAGCTTACGGCAGTCCCAGTATATGGATATTTGTATAAATCTTTGTTTAAACAAATAGTTGAAATCTGCAATCCTTATCTTTTATGTATTTTAACGATGTTTCAATATGTTTGAAAAATTCTTAAAGTTTTTGCTTTGCTATTTATTATGCAGCTTGAGATCTGTCAGACTACACCTGTATATTAATTTATAAACTTACAGCAGTTTTTAAAAGCTTTAACAGCTCAGTTGATCTATATCTCCTGATGAAGTCATATTGATGAAACGCACTGAGGTGATTAAACCTACCTGTGTGTAAAAGAGATCTTAACACAGGAAACCTATCCCCCATTGTCGGGCTTTTGATCCCAGGGAACAGTGATATCCAATTTATGCCACATGCAGTACTATGCTGACTAATTTACTCTAAATTGGAGAGACAAATTGGAGATTGTACACTGAATGTGTGAAATTTTTACTTGTCTGGAATA
>WWET01005544.1:14180-27999 GCA_011038615.1 Limnodynastes dumerilii | reverse complement strand
TTAAATAAATAAACTGAATTTTTAAAAATTTACTAGAAGGCAGGGGCTCCCTGTGGAAGGACTAGTGAATAGGTGAAACCCTGATTTACCTCTGATGGGATGTTAATGAAAAGCTGTTCACACTGTTTAGGGTGCCCAGTGCTTGCCTATACAAACATGACATACAGATATACAGAGAGCCCCCCAATACAGAGAGAAAATTAGTGGCCTATATCCTATACACAATGCAAAGATCCTTCAGTGACATATACTCAGTGTAGAGATCACAGCAATTACCAGTACACAATACAAAGGGAAAACCAGTGATCACTATAAAATGCAAATAGTACATCAGTGTACAATATATAATGTAGAGAGTACACCAAAAATCACCATACAATGCAGAGAGCACACTAGTGATTTATATATAAATCTTATGCCAGTAATTTATATATAAATCTTATGTAATTAAAATTAATACACATGCTTGTCATAAAAGGCTCAATTTACTATTAGGAGCGCATCTAGCACTAATTAAGGAATCAAGGCTCGATGCTGCATTTACTATTACTTACTCATCCGACGAGGTCCCGCGATGGTCTGCAGGACTTTCGCCGGAGACGTTTGGCTTCTCTCGTAACTGAAGTCCTGATGCATGCCCAGTAGCTATCTTTTCAATTTTAAGTCCCAAAAGCAAAATTTACTGTGCATGGGACGGGACTTAACTTCAGGGAGTGAGATGCGGGACGCCTGCAGGTGAGTTTATTTATTTATAATTTTTTTATTTTATTATATTATTAATATGAATTTACACATACGTGCTGGCTGTGTATTCCAGCGGTCTCCACATACATACCCCCTTTTTCAGCTATTAAGGGCAGGAAAAGGGGGGTATATGGGGAGATATATACTTTTACAAACGCCATCTTCAGAATTGTTAAAATCGTTGTGAATTGTTAAAATCTGCACAGACACTTAGTAAATATAGTGATTGGGGGTGCTAATGCTAATGATTGCCATGGTTTCCATTGTGATCATTGCATTGTAAATAGCAATGCCTTCATTTTCATGAGATAAAGACCGTTTTCAGGTTAAAACGGTCTATCTCTTAAAAACGAAGGCATTGCCATTTTGTGAATGGAGCCCAAAAAGAGAAAAGTAAGAGTACTGCTCATAACAATCAATCATTTTCAGGAATATACTAGGTAAATGATAGCTAGTATCTTATTGGTTGCTATGGGATGCACCCCTACTTTTATATAAATCTACATCTATGTCAACTTACCCTTTCTCCCAGTTCACACTTTATACTAAATTGGGCTAAGTAAACCCCTTCCCCGGTTCAGTCTAAACTAATCCCTCTAGCTCAATTAAAAGTTGAAGAGATAGTACCGCACAGACAATATATACAACTGTGGTGCAACACTAGATTGTGGAAGGACTGTTAAAATTGCACAATTATTACAATAAAGGGTGCTATCATGTGGCAATTCAATACATGGAAGGGTGTCTAGTATGGCAGCTAGAGGGAGTGTTACCATTCTAGACAAAAAAGGGCCACACTTGAGGATGCACACCTGGGATTAATTAAGATATAACCTTTAATGTCAGATAAAAAATATTGTTTTTTTCTTTTTGACACAATAAACCACTATAACTCACACTTATTTGTCAGTATTAGGTAGGTTGATGCCTATGCCCTATTATCAAATTCCCCATTTGCAGATGTATAACAAAACATATATAAATTCCCAATATCGGAAAATGGATATTTATTAACAATTTGTAAGATAGATGAGATGATTTTCTCATGAGTCCGTTACTGGGATATGATGCCACAAATCTGTTATATGCATATGAGGTGGATATAAGAGAGCAGACGGAGCTCCCGTGGTGGCTTAGATCAATATATTCTGCAAGGGAATAAAGAGAATAGGACCATTTGGAAATCAGTGAAATCAGTGAGATGTGGTTGAAAGAATTATTAAGATATATTAACGGTATATTACTTTTGTCAGTAGTACGGTGCTTAGAAACTGCAGGTGAGTCTCCATCTTCACCACATTACTATCCACAATAATTAACAGCCAGGTAAGTAAACGTCATTAGCGAGCATGCTGAAGAGACCCTGCCGTCTTGAAAATAAAAACAGCAAAAAAAGTAAAAAAGCAAAACAATAAAGTTTGCCAATACATGATACCTACCAAGTCCTTCAAGATAGATATGGACAAATTCATAGTATTTCTGGATTCATCAATTATAGTACCACTGGAGTGGTCTATTGTATCTCATGCCCCTGCAAGAGACTTTATATTGGACAAACCAAACGTTTGTTCCCCTTTTCCTCTATTATTTCCACACTAAATAAATATTCTTCCACTGCACATGACCCTATGTCAAACATTTCCCAATACACAAACAAAAAACATATATGCAATGAATGTGATGCCTTGAAATGTTACTACTGTGTCCACAATTGTTAACAATATCAATCTAGGGAATTAATCTCCAAGTATAACTATCTAAGGTATTAACAACATAATATGTACCAATATCATTATACCCTAATAGGTCAGCTATCATGCAACAAGTATAATTGTACATCCAGTTAATGATCTATGTATTAGTCTATACCCTGAGTGACTTACAATGTATTATAGTGTTAATAATAACCATTTATATCTACGAGTGTCACTCATAGTTGCATCAGATACATTTATTAACCAATTTTGATTCAAATGATAACAAGTATTACGAATATTTAAACTGGAAACATTGTATCTGCCCTCCTATTGGAACTTCTGCACTTTGATTGACACTTGTGCGCTTTAAAAGAGACCGCCCGATCAGCTGATCTTTGCCTTGATACAGCTACAGCAAAACGCGTGTCGGCATCTTCTCGGGCCATATGCAGAGCTTATGTTTTCAGAAAAGTGCTACTGCTACTGCGCAGTAATTTTGTAACGTACTCTACGTTAATTTTTGCAACATAGATTGCGTATACGCAGTCTTACGTTACAAAATTACTGTGCATGCGCAGTAGCACTTTTCTGAAAACTCTCTGCATACAGCCCCTAAGGTGCCGACTCTGTCTTATGGTGTCTGTCTCCGGTTCCCCCCCTCTGTCCACTTCACCTCGCCAATGGTAAGACTGTTCCCACTTACTTCATAGGGATATTAAGGTGCTCCGTTGGAGTGAAGCGTTGCCACGAGGCAACTTTATTGTTTTGCTTTTTTACTTTGCTGTTTTTATTTTCAAGATGGGAGGGTCTCTTCAACCTGCTCACTAATGACGTTTACTTACCTGGCTGTTAATTATTGTGGATAGTAATGTGGTGGAGCTGGAGACTCACCTGCAGGTTCTAAGCACCGTACTACCGACAAAAGTAATATACTGTTAATATATCTTAATAATTCTTTCAACCACATCTCACTGATTTTCAAATGGTCCTATTTTTTATGCCTTTGCAGAATATACTGATCTAAGCCACCACGGGAGCTCTGCCTGCTCTCTTATATCCACCTCATATGCATATAACAGATTTGTGGCATATCCCAGTAACGGACTCATGAGAAATCATCTTATCTATCTTACAAATTGTTTAATAAATATCCATGTTCCGATATTAGGAATTTATATATGTTTCGTTATACATCTGCAAATGGTGAATTTGATAATAGGGCATAGGCATCAACCTACCTAATACTGACAAATAAGTATGAGTTATAGTGGTTTATTGTGTCAAAAATTTTCGCTGGCCTCAACCCTTGCCCTTTCCCCACACAATATTTTTAATCTGACCATTAAAGGTTATATCTTAATTACTCCCAGGTGTGGCCCTTTTTTGCCTAGAACGGTAACACTCCCTCTAGTTGCCTTACTAGTAACCCTTCCATCAATTAAAAGTTACTTGACCCTTATTAATCAGTCACTCACCTTTCCAGGGATTCCTTTCTAGTTTCTTAGCTGCTATTCCTCCCCTGAGCATTCAGCTAAAGCAACACAGTCAGGAGGCTGTGATCACATGGTATAAGTAGGTAGGGCCTGTTTTTTCTTCCTACAAAGCAGTTGCAATCACACAGGCAGGAGGCAGGCTGAGATACATGATCTGAGTGGAGGACTATCTCTCTCAGCCGGGACGGACAGCAAGAGAGAAACAGTTCTCTGCTCACTCATTTATGCAGCACAGTGCCCATTTAAGATGGCTCTGGGTACCAGGCCAGTCATGCAACAGCTCCTCTGGCATTTGCTAGAAGTTCCAGATGTCCAATCTGGCCCTGAATACACAAAATGGAAGTTGCTCATATCAATTTATAGGTAAATGCAAATAGGTACATGATATCCAGGGATAATCCGCTAGCAACAGAAACAAAGGAAAGGAAATGCCCCAGCAACACTGCCATTAACCAGTAAAAGACTATACCAATATATCTGTAAAATAAAATGCAGAAACGTCCATTACATATATTTGCAAATATATGATAAGTCATCAGTCACCGTCAAGGCCTTTCTGCTCATATTGGTCCTAACTCTAACAATAAGAGTTCTAATGTTGGATCATATATATTTGTTTTAAATTGAGAGCTAACTTACCTGAGGAGGCGCAAAATGGAAGTATGGTAGTATGTATATGTGTGTGTGTGTGTGTGTATGTGTGTGTGTATTTTATGTGACAATAATATTGTTACATTTGTCACTTCCTCCAAGTTTTTGTGAAAAATATATAGTTTTTTTGCTAAAAAGTCATTCTCCTTCTAGACCAATATGTCCTGAAATTTACTAATCCATATCTATGCACTCAGATATATATTTAGCCTTAGAACACACAGATTCTATGTATAAAGTATATGAATGTTTGAGCAGGCCTGGTGATGGTGGGGATAAGGGGGATAGTTTTGATGGACCCTGAGATTCAGAGCAATCTCTGCAATCCACTATTGAGGAGGAATGGGGGCCCCCAATAACATAAGTGTATCGTGGCCTCAAGATTTCTTTTGCCAGGCCTGTGTTTGAGACATGGAATAGTGGTAAAATAACTCCCTCCCTCCAACCTAGCATACATACTGTGTCCCTCTTCATCCAACTGTCAGAAAAATCTGTAGGAAGCAGTGGTATGCAGTGGTAAACAAGCACTTTATAGAAGCCTGATATGGGCCATTGTGCCATTTTCCAAAAACACACTAGCATAGAACAACACTGTTATATCCAAATCTGTAGTCTAGTGAGCTAGGTTCAGATGCTCAGAATCTTCTGTTCTGTGCTTCTATGCTGGAAGCCTTTCTGATGGTAGGGTGGTACAGCATCGGTTGTAGACAAGGCATACCTCCCAACATTTGAGAATTCGAAAGAGGGACAAAAATTCACAGCCTGGTAGAAGGGGGGTGTCTTGTACAACCCAGTGGGCGTGTCTGGGACATTGGGTATGTCTTGCATCGCCGAGACCAGCGTGTCTAGTGCCTTCTCCTTTTATTTAACAACCATCCATATGTCTACCCTTTATTATTAGGCTTGCCATTCATATGTCAACCCCTTATTATTTGTCCAGGATTCATATGTTCAGCCTCTATATCCACCTCTTTATTTATCCTACCTCCATATCTGCCCCTTATTATTATTATGTTCAACGTACGTGTCTCCCCCCTGTTTATTTGTCCAGTTTCCATGTCTGCCTCTTTATTATTTGTCCAGCCTCCATGTCTGTGCCTTTTTATTATTATTATTATTATTATTATTATTATGTCCAGCATCCGTATATCCCCCCTGTTTATTTGTCCAGTCTCCATGTCTGCCCCTTATTATTATTATGTCCAGCCTCCATGTCTGCCCCTTGTAATGTCCAGCCTCCATGTGTGCCCCTTGTATTGACCAGCCTCCATTGTCCGCCCCTCGTAATGTCCAGCTTCCATGTCTGCCCCTTGTAATGTCCAGCCTCCATGTCTGCCCCTTGTAATGTCCATCCTCCACTGTGTGCCCCTTTTAATATCCAGCCTCCACTGTGTGCTCATTTTAATATACAGCCTCCTTTGTGTGCCCCTTTTAATATCCAGCCTCCACTGTGTGTCCCTTGTAATTTCCAGCCTCCTTTGTGTGCCCCTTTCAATGTCCAGCCTCCACTATGTGTCCCTTGTAATGTCCAGCCTCCTTTGTGTGCCCCTTTTAATGTCCAGCCTCCATTATCTTCCCCTTGTAATGTCCAGCCTCCATTGTCTGCCCCTAGTAATGTCCAGCCTCCAATGTTTGCCCCTTGTAATGTCCAGCCTCCATCTCTTCTGTTTCTTACCTTTGACGTCTTCTTCCTTCCTCTGCAGCGCTCCCTCTCTCTGCTGCTCCCTGGTCGGTGTGATCTGTGTTCACGTAGTGCGGCAGTGGTAAAACTAAATCTGTTTCTAGAATGGCAGTGACTGCATAGGTTCGGTCACTGTTATTCAAAGTAACAGGTTTGGTCATACAGGGCTCCTGTATTACCTGTCCTGGCTGTTCTGTTTAAAGCCCTGCTGCATATACTGACAAAAAAAACAACAACTTTGTCCTGAGATTCTGATCTCTCAGGACAAGTTGTGAGGTGGGACTGTCCCACTGGAATAGGGACACTTGGGAGGTATGCACAAGGTGGAAGGGGTAGGGGATTTAAATCATACAGTAAGGACTAGGTTAAGATCTTAAACTGTATCCTGATTTCCTCACCACCCCCATTTTACGTGAAGAAAATATAAGGCAGGTTCCTGTACTAATAGCTCTGTATAAGTGAGGGGAGTGATCTCCCCTTGCTCTAACAGGAGAATACAGCGAGGATCTGGCTTTGGGTTTCTATTGCTCCACAGAGCTCCGAGCGCAACGGCTGGATTAAACCCCTTTCACACCGCCACCAAAAAAAACGGGAATCAACAAAATCCTGTGTATTTGGTGGCAGTGTGAAATGTCCACTTCCGGTCAACCCGGGTCAAAAGACCCGGGACTTCGACCCAGCAAAAAGGAAGGGCTATTCCCAGGTCCTACCCGAGAAGAGTGGCAGTGTGAACAGTACAGGGTTTCCAACCCGGGTTTTTTCACATTGCCACCTGATTGGATGCAGAAACAGGCAGCATGTGATAATTTCATCATATGCTGCCGTTCCTCAGATTTCAAGATGGCGCATTGGCAGGAGGACGAGATTATGGAGCTCCTGAATATTTGCAGGGAGGAAGCAATTAAGGAGTAAATATCGTGCACAGTGAAGGACGCACACATATATCACAACATATCCAAGAAGCTGAAGGAACTAAGGATAATAAAGACACAACAGCAGGTTGTGAACAAGCTGAAAGCGTTAAAGAAGAATTTTAATAAAGTTCATGATGGACATAAAAAAGTGGCAGTGGAAGAATACAGTGGCAATTCTATGAATTATGTACATCTATATTCGGTAGCACTGCTTCCTGTAATCCAATAGCACCTTCATCATCCATTTCGGGCCACAAGCAGAGTTCTCAAGCAGTTAGCAAGCCATCCAGGCCTTCGTCGCCCTTAATGTTAGACGATGATGACAGTGAGGTGGAGTCCAGCGCAACGGACACTTCAATGATAAATGATGAGCCAAATGTATATTCTGCAGTGCTTGAAAAAAGTGAGTCTCTTTTTATCATAGTCTTTGTAAGTTCTGTAATGTCCCTGTGTGCAGTGTAGCATTTGTTGTAGCGGTATGGCAAAAGTCTTTTTTTTTCTGGATGTAATCTCCTTGCATGCAATGTTGAAAATGGTTGTATTTCTTGTAGCGGTATCCCAAAAGTCAGTTTCTTTTGCAGCCTGTAATGTCCTTGCACGTAATATTGAAATTAATGGCATAATTGTTTTTTAATAGGTCGTCATCCTCGAACAGCATCGGTACAGTCAGGGCAATCCTCACAGGAGTCCCCTGAGACACAAAACGGTAAATGGTCTCAATCTGCTGCAGGCAATCCAGGTCTTTTGCAACTGGAATGGCAAAACTGTAAGTGCTTTTGGCTGTACCATCGATGTCTGTGAATGATTAATTGTCTATTTCATGCTGATGCGCTGTTGTTTCTGTGTATTGTTTTATAGGTGATACTCCAGATGATCTTTTGGAGGAGCCTTGTACATTCTCACGGATTACAAAATTTGGTAAGTTTCTTTAGTTTGATACGCACTGCATGTCCATAGCACAAAGTTTTTAAGGTTTTTAAAAAAGTCTTTGCTGTCATCATAATAGTTTAGGATAGCATTTTCAGTTCCAATAAAGGCATAGCAAAAAGACCAAGGTAAAGACAACAGTAGCAGGAAAATAAAAAATTGTAAAAAGTATGGATAATAATAATAATAAATACGCCAAAAAAAACAACTATAACTCAATACTAAAAACAACTAAAACTATATAACTTGTATAACTCTCTAACCGCCTATAATATAAATGAAAATAAATACTACCTAAAACAAAAGAACTACATCTTTAAACTTTGATAAAATAACACAACCTATGAACAATAACCTAACCTATGAACATTGGATAAAAATATAAATTGGATATGGGATAAATATAAGGGTATCCTAAATTGTAAACCAAATTGAGGGTAAATAGGGTCTAGGGTCAGTATAGTTTTCAATAAACAAATGGGCAGACTAGATGGGCCATGTGGCTCTTATCTACCGTCAGTTTCTATGTTTCTGTGTAACATTGTACTAACTATAATAAAACTGTAAAACAAAACTACCAATAAGTGTTATTGGTACAACTACATAATTAAAATTTAATAAAATAACACAAACTATTAACAATAGCCTAACCTATCTACATACATACACATGTGCAGACGATGCAATGGGTGGAGGATGAGATTATAGAGCTCAGGAATATGCGCGGCGAGGAAACAAAAGGAGCATAAATATATATAAATGTATAAAATCTTGCTATTTTTCTTTAGGTAATACATCTGCAACAATGACAATGACATCCGTCGCAGACGAAGCCACGACTTCCACAGCATTGTGAGGAAATAGTAAGTATTTACATACAGTAGTACTGACATTTTTACCATTTTGTTGCTGCTTGCAAGAAGTGCAGGAGGGATGAGGCCTCGAGCACACTGGCTTACGAAACAGCTTTTTAATATTGCAACAAGTATATACATAAATATTAAGGTTTTCTAAACACTTTCTTATCCCTTTTTTCCAGTTTATAATGTGCCAAAGCAACGAAAACGTATTAGTAAAGTGGAAGTTGCAACAAAAGCAATTTCCTAGATCGCATTACCCAGATAACACGTGAAAATAGAGAAGCCAACATGCTTTTTATTGAGACAATAGTCCAAGGAATGATAGGTTCCCAGTCTGCACCTCCACCTGTTTACCCACCCTAACACCCAAGTGGTTATCCTTTCTCTGGTTACCCTCCCCAGAATTACCCTCCACCACAACATCCACCACCAACACATAACCCACCTGCTACACCACATACTGACCAAGACCTTCAATACCATCATGGATAGCATCCACAGCAGTCTACTGTACCTACAACAATGGCCACTTTTAATACATCCCAGGAACGGCCGTATCACCACCAGAACTTAGAGCAGTAACAATAGCCTCGCTATCAAAATCTTTAAATGTTTAAGATTTTGTAGTTAATATATTTTATAGTTATTGCAGTTTTTGTAACTGTATATTTTTGCTATTTCTTTATATGTTGATATATGTTGTATGCCTTGTTGCACAAAGCACTTAATTGTAAACCATTAAAGCATATGTTCTAAATATGCTGAAATTAACAAAAAAAAAAAAGGGACGCAATAAACGTCCACTTTAAAAAAAAAAATTGTCTTTATTTAAAAAAAACTATGAAGGTTTGTGGCCAGGGTAGACCGTATATTTTCCACGCGAGAGCTGTGACGCTCAACCTCTGAAGCTTGTGGATCAGTCGGCTCTGACAGCTCAGAGTCCTGAAAGATCCATTCAGGTAGAAACGCTCTTAATGCATCTCACAAACAGTATGCAAAATGCAACAGGCGGCAACTACATGCAGTACAAGGTTGGTTTCAATATCCAGCCGCTTCAGCAACCAACGCCATCTACCCTTTAAGTGTCCAAAGGCGTTCTCCACAACCATTCTAGCCAAGCTGAGGGTATATGTATAATTCACTTGCTCCGCAGAAAGATGAGAACGCTGTGTAAAGCCCTTTACCAGTCATCGACATAACGGATATGCAGCATCACCGATAAGGTGCACTGGGATCTCCACTCCATTGACAGTCTTTGACTTCTGTAAAGAGAATGTAAAAGTTTAGTTTATAAATATATTGATGCTCTGTGTAGCAGGGGATATATTCAGGTATAGGGGAAGACAGGGGAATATAATAGCAGAGGATATACTCAGGTATAGGGGGGGACAGGGGGATATAATAGCAGGGGATATACTCAGGTATAGGGGGGGACAGGGAGATATAATAGCAGGGGATATACTCAGGTATAGGGGGGACAGGGGTATATAATAGCAGGGGATATACTCAGGTATAGGGATGACAGGGGCATATAATACCATGGGATATAGTCAGGGGATATACAGTAATAATAAATAAAATGCTTCCAGCAAAGCCTCAGTCACCTCACGCACGAGGTTACATATGGTCGAAATCCCAACTCCGAACATGCATGACATCATGCGATATTCCCTGGGGGTTGCATACCACCACAAGACAATGGCTAGCCTATTCGAGGGTAGAATGGGGATCCGTAAAACTGTGGTTTTTCTGGTCAGCACTGGGGAGATGGCATCCAGCACATACTGGAAGATCCCAAGGGACATCCGGAAGTGCGCAATCCACTGGTCCTCCTTATAGGCTTCAACTGTTGCCCAGACAGCTACAGAATGACATCGCTGTCTGGACCACAATCTCCTGTAATCTACCTGATGGAAACTGGGGTGAGTCTTCAGCAAGCTCCACTAGAAGTGGGAACATTTTAAATTCATTACAGGGAGTGTCCCTTAAACAACTGCTGAGAGAGCCCACTCGCAAAGAGGTCAACTTAGATTTCACACTTACAAATGATGATGAGGACCGGATTCGGAGATCCATTTTTTGAAGGTACGCAATTATACGCACGCATGCCGCAGGGTAACACCCATGACACTCTCCTTACACGGCCGTGTTGTCGGTGACTTACGCCACCATAGACCACCCTTATCCCTATGTGTGTTGTTACGGGCGTATGTTAAGGCACGTATGTGCGTATCTATCTGACCACACCCTCAAATGCCCATTTAAATGCATCCCACCGCCCAATCTCATGTAACTTTGAACGTACAGATTTTAACCACGCCCCTCCGCAAGGATGTCCCCAATTGCGATTCACATATACGTGCCTAATGGACTTCCATGCGTAAATTCAACGTAAATTAAGTTACTACGCATGCGCAGTTTCATCCGATCCTAAAAATGCGCATGGAACTCCGCGAAAAAACATATCTGTGAATACAGACCAGAATCTCAGAAGTAAGTATGGGTGAGAACCTAGGATCCAGTGATCATCAAGCATTATGGTTTAGTATAATGACTGAGAGAGACATGTGCCACACAAAGACAAGGGTGCTAGACTTTAGGAAGGCAGATTTTGTGGAAATGGGGAAATGGGTAAGTGATTCTTTGGCAGAGTGGAGGCATATGACAGGAGTATAGGAGCAGTGGGGAAATTAAAAAAATGCAACAGACATTTGTATAAGAAAGGTTAGGAAAACCCCTAGAACAAGAAAGCCAATGTGGTATACAAAAGGAATTATAAGCAAACTCAAAGTAATGATGACAGAAAGGAGTATTTTGCAAAGCAGAAGTAGGCTAAAAAGGTTATCAGAGCAGCAATGGCACAAACTGAGGAATAATTGGTACCCCGGTCCGCTACCAAGGTAAACCTGGGGTACCATAACATTAATATAAAGGAGGCAATTACTACTACTTTCACTGAGGAGCAGGTATTAAAAGAACTTTCAAAGCTGAAAGTGGACAAATTAATGGAACCAGATAGGATACATCTGAGGCTACTAAAAGAGCTTAGAGGGGTGCTGGCAAAACCATTAACTGACTTATTCAACTAATAAATGGGGTGATTCCAGAGGACTGAAAAATAGCAAATGTTGTCCCTCTGCATAAAAGTGGCAGTAAGGAAGAAGCGGCAAACTACCAACCAGTGAGTCTAACATCAGTAGTAGGGAAATTGATGGAGACACTGTTAAAGGAACAAATTGTACAGTATCCTAAAGTCAGTACCCCTACAGGATCCCAAGCAGCATGGAATCACTGGGGGAAGGTCATGTCAAACAAATCTTAATGAATTAGAATAATAATGAATGGAGGTATTAGATAAAGGGGGAGCTGTAGACATAGCTTATCTAGATTTTAGTAAGACTGTTTCTATGTGTCTGCTTTTCTCCAGCCGCAGGGTGATTGCCTCTGGAGGTGTGTCTGCCTGCCACAGCTGATTGGGGGAGTGAACCTTAAATAGCCTTTTACTGGGAGATTCAGTTGTCGGTTATTGCTAATTTGACCATTTATTTTTTTCCTCAAAACGGACATCTACTAATTTTTACAGGGGCCCACCGCATAGTCAATAGGCGTGATCAATAAGTCATGGCTGGAGGATAATTGTATCAATGAAACTTGCAAATAAATTGTGTATCATCTGTTACACCCACAGACTGTTTCAATAGCTCAGTGTGAAAAGTGTGTTATACTATTAATTCTCATTTACAGTGATCCATATAATTACAGTGAGTATCCTACTGACATAAATACAAGGCAGAGAACATACTACTGATCACCATACAATAAGGACCACTTAAGATAATATTGCATCCTAGTTATCACCATACAATACACATTGCATCCTAGTTATCACCATATAGTATACATTGCATCCTAGTTATCACCATATAATACACATTGCATCCTAGGTATCGCTATACAATACACATTGCATCCTAGTTATTGCTATACAATACACAAATACACACAAATACACAAAACATTTTACTGGGCTACATTCAATTAAAGCAACATTCTGAAAGTAAAATATTATGAGGAATTAACTAATAAAGTACAGAAATCTACACATATTAAATATACCTCCATCCAGCCTTTCCTGCCCTCTTGTGTGTCTCTAAATCCATCCAATCTCCCTCTCCATGTGTGTCTCTAGAGCAATTCAGTCTCTCCTCTCCTTGTGTGTGTGCCTCCAGTCAGCCTTTCAACCCCTTTCTTGTGTGTGTCAGATCAGCCAGCCTTTCTTCCCCTTGTTGTTGTGTTCAATAAGCCTTACTGCCCCTTCCTGCGTTTGTCTAGAAAGCCTTTCTGTCCCTTCTTTCTGTGTATCGAACCAGCCAGCCTTTCTGCCCTTTCCTTTTGTGTTTTCAAAAAGCCCTATTGCCCCTTCATTGTGTGTGTCCAGTCACCCCCCTATTTGCCCCCTTTTTTATTCTTTTCAGTCAGCCTTATTTCCCCTCCTGTGTCGAGTAAGCTTTATACCCCCTCCTTCTGTGTATCCAACCAGCATTATTGCCCCTTCCTTCTGTGTATCCAACCAGTCTTATTGCCCTCTCCTTCTGTGTCCATTCAGCCTCATTGTCCCCTTTTAATTTTTGTCCAGCCAGCCTTATTTCCCCCTCTTAATTTTTGTCCAGCCAACCTTATTTCCCCCTCTTAATTTTTGTCCAGTGAGCCTTATTTCCCCCTCTTAATTTTTGTCCAGCCAGCCTCATTTCTCCCTCTTCATTTTTGTCCAGCCAGCCTAATTTCCCCCTCTTAATTTTTGTCCAGTCAGCCTCATTTCCCCCTCTTAATTTTTGTCCAGCCAGCCTCATTT
>WWET01005544.1:0-14146 GCA_011038615.1 Limnodynastes dumerilii | reverse complement strand
CCAGCCTCATCCCCCCCCCCCCTCTTTATTTTTGTCCAGCCAGCCTTATTTCCCCCTCTTAATTTTTGTTCAGCCAGTCTCATTTCCCCCTCTTAATTTTTGTCCAGTCAGCCTTATTTCCCCCCTATTAATTTTTGTCCAGACAGCCTTCTTTGCCCTCTTAAGTTTTGTCCAGCCAGCCTTATTTACTTCCTCTTTATTTTTGTCTAGTCAGCCTTATTTACCCCTCTTAATTTTTGTCCAGCCAGCCTTATTTCCCCTTCCTTCTTATAGCTGCCTCTTTAGTGTGTGCCCCCTCTATGTTATTAATCCACACTCCCCAAAGCAAAATACCTTCTTCCACAATAATAAGCTTACCTTTTCTTGCTGTCTTCTTAATTCCAGCTCTCTCCTCCGCGGTGTGCTCTGCAGAATGACGCCAGGATGACCTGTTACGCTGACGTCTTGTGAATTGAGCTGCGAGCGGGTGTGCAGGGCATCGGGACCCAGCGGCGGCCAGTCCGGCTCTGAGTAAGTATGTGATGCGGAAATGTCCCGTTATCATCGAGCAACAGGTGACATACAGTGTATGTCACCTGTTGCTCTCTGAAAACTGGATATTTTGGCGTCCTGAAGCGGAGCACAGGGACAACGGGTCATTCCATCAAAAAACTGGACTGTCCCGTTCAAAACGGGACGTATGGTCACGTTAGTTATAGCGTCCAGTACCTGTGTCTTGTCTGCTGACTGATCTTGTTTTGCTGTTTGCATCCATTGTCCCTTGCATCTTGTATTCCATGTGTTAACCCCTTCCTTTCCTGTTTCTCTCTGCCTGTTGTCTGTCGACCCCCTGTCTCTGTGCGAGGCACGCTGCACGGGTAGTTTGCTACTCGTGTTGGCGGCCTCAGCCCCGGCAGGTTCCGGTCTCTCTCCTGCTCTTGAGTGGTGCATGTGTGTTTGTCATCTCACACTGTCCGTCCTGCCGGGTGAGTGTTTCCATCTGCTCCTTGCCTGTGCATGCACTTGCATTTGCCATATTGCAGTGTGCTGGAGTCCGCCTGTAGTACTCCTTCTGTTTACCATCTCCACTCTGTGTCTACCATCTCACCTGTGTGTATATACCACCAGCCTGTTATTACCACTGTGTATTCCATCCTCCAGTGTGTATTGCTGTGTGTGTGATTTCCACTGTGTATCATCTCCAGTGTGTATTGTATGCAGAGTCAAACCACCATACTCTGCCTGTCTGTGTGCTGTGAGCCTGCTATCAGCACTTCTGGTCTGAATCCCATTCTGGGACCTGTTGTCTGCCAGCTGCAGTCATCTACCTGCAACCAAACCTCTGTTAATATCCTGCATAGCTACCTTGTATTCTAAGACCTGTGTCTGTCTTCTACCAGTCAGGATTTCTGTGTGCAAGGGATCCAGTCTGTGCCTATCACCTATACCTTTGTGTACCTGGGTTCCTGCCTGTGTGACCTACCCAGTGTTGTTGTGTGCAAGGGTTCCAGTTCCTGCCTTGGTACCTACGCTGTAGTAACCCTTGGGGGCTATCGCTGGGGGCCACGACCTATCAGACCAGCAGCCCAAACTATCCTCACTATCAGAGGCTCTAGAGAAGACCTGGTGCTGGTACAGACTCCGTGCCCCGGTGAGAACCCCCTTGGTCCTACTTTAATAATAACTGTAACACCCAGAAGTGTAGCATGGATTAATGGTACCCGGAGCAAGTGAAAGATACGGCATCCCCCTGACCCCATCCTCCCATAGTGTAGTGGGCCAAGGAGTCAGTTGAGCATGTTCCCTAACATTTGATAAAAATAAAGTTTTGTTTTTACTTAAATTAATATTGATTGTTGGGTTTTAATCTTTCTGCCTCACATCGATTCTTACCGCACTGAAAGTCTATGAAGAAAATTAGTTACTAGTATATTAGGGATCTGGAGGTAGCTATTGGCTGTGCTCTGTGGCACCCCTTTGGTCTACCAGTGCATGGAGCTCAAGCTCCTCCAGCTCCACCCTCACTACTCCTCTGGACATGCCAGGAGGGGTAAACAAAATGAGGGATGATCTAGGTAGACTGGAGGAATGGTCAAGAGTGTGACAACTGCATCCGTTTTATTAGGTCCCCCATTTGTGAGCCTCACACTGTTAGTATTTTATTGAATATTTATTTAGCTGGCAGTCTTTTTATGGTTTATTAATTATCGTTTGGAGCCCTATACTCCTAAAGTATTTATTATTATTCCCCTGGTTTAGCGCTCACATGCCATATCTTCTGTTTTTCCAATGTAACAAAGCAGTTAGAAAGGCAAGTCAGATGCTTGTTTGCATAGGGAGAGGAATTAGTAGCAGAAAGAGAAAAGTAGTGACGCCCCTTTATATGCCCCCTAGAATACTGTGTTCAGTTCTGGAGGCCATATCTCCAGAAAGACATAATACATAAGAGACTGTGCAAAGAAGAGAAACTAAAATGGTCCATGGCCTGTGTCACAAAACATACCAAGAAAGGCTAGAGGAACTAAACATGTATAGCTTGGAGAGGAGAAGGGAGAGGAAGGTGGCATTGGTGTAATAAAACACAAGGGCATGAATATAAACTGGAGGGTGGTAGATTCAGGGGAAATGTGCGAAAAATTACATCACTGAAAGGGTGATAGTGTTACAGCTGCCGCTGCTATATGCAGACGGCCAGCTGATTTCTTACCCGATCCTCCGGTCCCTGCTCTGGCGCGCTCTGCTGTTGCTTTCCCGGCCGACGGCTCCCCTAGCACATGGACACCGCGTCTCTCAAGGGCGCGTGCTCCACGTTGCAAATCTCTATTGGATGCGGTCTCTGTCCTTTGGGAAGCGCCTCCTCCTCTCTCAGGGAATCTGTCAGTAACCAATCACACACTTCCTACCCTTATTTAAACCCCACTCTGTCTGTCACTTCCTAGGTGCCGGTTATAGCTCTGCCTGTCAGTTCTATGACCTGCTATTTTTCTTGCCTTGTGCTTGCCTAGTGATTTGACCGTTGTTTGACCACTTACCTTGCTCAGTCCTTGCCTTGATTACCTACTGTTTATTTTACCCTGGTTCTCCCTCCTTATTGTGCCTACCTACCCTTCATACCTAACCTTCCCTGGAGTGTTTGTTTTTGTTACCTCTCCGGAGGCCGTTCTGTATGTGTGTTCGTGTGCAAGCCCTAGTCAGATACTTTTGAAAAAAGGCTGCGCCCAAAACATGTCAAGTACCCAGACGATTTGAACTTCTCCTCAAGTGCGGTGACTCTGTCCAGGATCTGTTTTTTACATCATTGGCTGTCTGTGGATGTCCTTTTATTCAGCCCCGGGTCCTGATCTCTGTTCTCCATCTTGGTGGGGGAATTCCTTTTAAATTTTGGATTGTATTTATTGTTGTTTATGTGAATACCAGTAAAATCTGTTATTTTATTCACCCTAGATTCTTGCTGCTCATTCTTAATCCAGTGGATGATTTATTTATTTACATTGAGTTATTCACACGTTTTTCTTCTCTTCACATGTACTCCCTGAAAATATTAACCAATATCTGAGGGACTGTGAAAGAGATTGCTGAAGATAAACAATTGGGGGCCGGCCTTATAGTACTTTTTCTAGAAGGAATATCATTATATCAGGAGACATTGTACCCACTTGTATGCTGCCCACACAGATTTTTGTATGTGATTTATGATTTATTGTTTACTTAGTCCTTTATATATATTTTAATGTATATGAAATGTCAGTTATTTTGAATTAGCATATCCAGTGTTTCCCATAACCTTCATTTTTTTATCTCTCCTAGTCAGTCTTGTCTGAACCCGTGACTTACCTTTTGTCCGCTGTGCCTGGTTCAGTGTTTCGTGTAGTCTGTTTCAGGTCGCTCTTTTCCGGCCTGGTCTGCTTCCCGCTTGCTCTATCTTCCCTTCTTTCTCTAACGGGTGTTCACCTCAGGTTTCCTTTCGTTCTTCCACAAGTCTGATTCAACAGGGCACATCCGGTTACTGGGGCACAGCCAAATCCATCCCTACCATCAGGGGCTCTGGTGAAAACCACCTGGTAGCAAAGTTTCTGTGCCCTGGAAGTCAATTTCGTAATGTTCTCTCTGCTGTCTCTCGGCCACACCGGTTCTTGACCCAGGAAATTTCCGGTGTGTCATAACCCTTGTCTAACCTCTTCTACCTCACGGTCACACCGGTTCTTGAATCAGGTAATTCCGGTGTACCGTAACAGATAGATAAGGAGAATAGCCACCCATCTGCGGTGGTTGAGGCTAACACAGTAGAACAGTTTAAACATGCTTGTGATATATATAAGGATAACCTAAATATTAAACTAATTTGAGGGTAAATAGGGTCTAGGGTCAGTATAGATTTAAATATACAACTGGGCAGACTGGTTGGGCCATGTGGCTCTTATCTGCTGTCACTTTCTATGTTTCTATGAGTAGTTGTTATTTCTTATGTGAAATCTCATACCTTTAATGTCAATGGGCCGGATCCAGAACTACGTCCGTCTTTTAGACCGCATATACGCAATCTACGTATCGAAACGATACGCAGATTACGTACGATAGCTACTACGCATGCGCAGTAGCTACTGTTTAGTGAACTACGTCCGTCTATGGAAGACGGACGTAGTTCTGGATCCGGCCCAATGAACGCTATTCATCTACATAACTTATATCCTGCATGATCTATTGATCTCCTGTGCATGAAATCTGTTATATTTTACAGAAACCAACAGCAACCTGGTTAAGCATTTTACTTACTCTTTATTGTGAATTAACCAACATAGCATCTGCTGTTGTTATTACTCTGCTTACACGTTATTTAACTGGTTATAAAAATAGCCACCTCACCGTTTCAACAGGTTAAGAGCCCAGATTATTTTTTATAGAGAGTATGTAAAATACATTTTAAAAAAGAGATGCCCTGAGATCAAAAATAAATAACAGGGACACAGGAAATTTTTTTTATTTTTGGTGATCAGCAGAGAAAAGGATGAATAAGCATGAGCCTTGAAAAACTTAAAGGTTCATAGAATTATACCACATAGAAATTCACTATAAAAATGCAGTTAAAGTGAAGTAAAGAGAAAAACTGTAGAAAGTACCAGCAGTCCAAATCCCCATAAGGTGAATAGAGCCATGGATACCTTAGGCTTTGCTGTACAAAAGCATGTTTATTCCATAATAAGCAGGAGAATATCATCTAGAGATATGTGGATAGCTCTATAGAGGGCATATGAGGACTAGGGTTTAATGAGAATTAACCTATGGGTACACTGTATGGGACAAAACTAATGCTGTCAATATCTCAGCAGATAGCATCAATTTATACAGAAGTAGACAATGAGGAAGTAGCTATGGCTATGCTGCAGAACTTTACCTCAGAATAAGATGTTTTAGGGGTAGCTTTGGAATCAAGTAATACTAAAACTGTTGCAATTCAAGGAGCGCATTCACGTAGAGTCTAGTGCTGAGTGTTCATCACAAAAGGTAAAAAGTGGAAAAAGCCAAAATATAAATGTTAGTAATTAGTTAGTAAATAGGTCACAAGACATCAGACTTTAGGATTAAAAAGTCCCGTGACAGAAAAAAGTGCGCGGTATAAAATAAAAAAGAGACCGTGATTGCCACTGCAACCAGCAATATATTGACAATACTTGACACAGAACAGTGTTGTGCGATGGTGGCATCTAATACTGATAAGTCCATGGATCTGTGGCATAAACAGCTAGGACATTTAGGGTACAATAAAGTACAAAAATCACTGTAAGCAATAGTACAATGCCAATATGTGAAAGCTGTATAAAGGAAAACAAGCATATTCTTTTTTTTCAAAAATCTGTAAATAGGGCAGTGGTACCATTAGCTCTGGTACACACTGATGTAAAGTCTAAAAGTGGGTATAATTATTTCATGACTGTCATTGATGATGCTACTAGAATGACCCATGTTTACTTCCAAAAGTTAAAACAAATTAAGACGCTAATAAAAACATTACAAAAATCTTGTAGGAATTCAGAAAGGGCTGAAGCTAAAAGTTCTGATATTTGATAATGGAGCAGAATATGATAACCAGGGAGCTTGAGAAAACATGGTATTCAACGCCAGTTAATGATTGCTTATACTCCTGAGAAAAATGGAGTGAGTGAACAAGCTAATTGTAGCATAGAAAAATAGCTGTGTTAAATCAAGAAGGTTTAGAAAAAGGATTTGGGCTGAAACTGCAGATCACTGTACACCCACAGCAGATGTTTAAGGCAAAGCAACACTAAAGCCATGATCTGGAAATAAACAAATATAGACTACCTTTGTTTATTTGGATGCAAGGTATATGCACATATTCCCAAAGAGAAAAGGCAAACACTCGATTCAAAGTCAATAGAGTATGTTATGCTGGAATATATACAAAAATGCTGAAGCCAAGAGAGCTGTTTAGTGACCTTTATTGGGCCTGTATCACTTTAAGATGTTTAAGTGCAATGTCAGCTTACATATAAAATTTTACAAAGTCCAGTCCTTGTTAGCCTGACTGTTTGGTTAATATTGCAGAAGTCTTGAGACAAATCTTTATAATATTTGCCTACTAAACTCTGTGTAAAGTCTGGATACAGTTTAAGTGTTTCACATTCTGTTTATGTGTGGTTTTGTGAAATACTTACCTTGTCCTGGAGACGGCAGATGGTGACAGTCAGGGGTCGACGTCCCGCTTCTCCGTGGCGTCTGAAACGATCCACCGGGGACCAATAGGAAAGCAGGATGTCGACACACGATTGGCCAGTGTTGGCGAATTTGAAGGGGAACTCCGCGGTGAGTGGCTGGGGCCGGTGTACAAGTGAGTCGTCGAGAGGAGATCATTGTGTCAAGCAGAGGAGAGCCAAGATGGCAATGCAGGCCAGAAGCGGCCAGATGAAGAAGATCTGCAGTGAGCATCCTGTTCAGAAGACCCGCGATCAGAAGATTCTGAAAGATCCAACAGGCTTACCACCCAGGAGCTGGCAAAAGAGCTGTTTTGCCCCTGGGGTATAGGTAGCAGGCAGCAGAGGAGGCTTCCTCCCACACCCAAGTATGAACTGCAATCCTTTTAAGTGACTGGGTCCCCATCGTGTTCCCCTCTACATCATCTTCCCAGGTAGGTGGCCCCACACTCCACCTGCAGCAACGAGCAGCTTGGCCCCCATTAAGCCCCTGTGACAACAAGCAGCTTGGCCCTCATTAAGCCCCTGTTATACCCCTTGGACCGAACCCAAACTGCGTAGGCACTGCACTTATTGTTATCTCTTTGCAGGTAGCAGAGGCACCTTCTTGCTCACCATCAACAGCAGAAAAACTGATAGTACAACCAAGTACGAGAGCAGTCAGACATCAACGGTGAGTGGATCTTCATCATTTATTGTTCAGTAGTGTTACAGTTTAGCTATTACATAGGTAATTCCAACATAAACAGCATTGTTTTTTCTGAAAGCAAAGTTTAGTGCAGTAAGCCCAGCAAAAGGTGTAAAAAAATTAGCATTTTATGCTAGAATTCCAGCCTATTCTTCCATGCCCAGACTGACTGCAGAAGTGCTGTGGACTGATCCAGCCTACCGTTGTAGGACTGAGGCTCCTGGATGTGACTTTCTCTGTATGCTGAACATACTTGATGGAGACTCGATGCTAAGTACAATAAATACTTTTATATTTATCTGACATGTGTGTATTGCATTATTCCTATAATACCCATAGCATGCACTTATTGCAAAATAATCCACGACAACATAATTGGCGAGTCACCTAGGAGTGCGGTGAGTGTATTCGGAATAGCGCAATGGCTTTCATAAAGAACATGTTTAAGTCAGAGCAGAAAAGCAAGTATCCATCATAGATTTCTAGATCTGGACCCTGGGAACACGTGATGGAAACTGCTTGCAAGTATGCACAACCTATTGAAAATATAAATAATGATTTGCAAAATGTTGATTTAAATGTGTATTCAAAAACGGAAGCTCAAGCTTTTGCTGCTGTTCTTAATTTAACTGCTCAATGTGTGTGTGAGTCAGTATCATGCATAAATGAGCTTCAGGTTGAGTGTGACTCCCTGAAAGTACAAAATTGTGTTTTGAAAACCTATGTATGAGTACAGGAAGATGCAAAAAGGCATGTGCAGGAGCAGTTCAAGTCATACATTGTAAATGTTGTAAAACAGCAGCAAAGACGCCGCCACCAGAGAGAGATGAACCCTGTCAAAGTAAGAACTCTGATAGTGGACAGAGAGTGGGATAAGCTGAAAAAAGTGGACAGCAATTCTTCAGATGAAGAAATTAAATATGAGAATAATGGGGAACAATTGCATCCCATAACTACACACAGGCAGGAACATATTGAGGCACAAACACAGTTGAAAACCACCAGATAAGGGACCTGTTAGATGCACAACAAAGACCTCAGTTTCTCCTTATGTTAACAGAACATGGGGACCCTTTAACAGCAGCTAACCCAGAGGGGGTAAATATGGTGTTAACCTACATTATAACCCAAATACTCCATCAACTTCAGCAGGGATAAGAATAGCAGAGAGTTAATTTATTTAACATGAAGCAAATTAAGCTCCCTGTGTGGGTGGGTGACAACAGTTGACACTCACCTTTGAATTATCCTGATTGGTGTTTTAGCCTGTACGAGGTTTCTTAAGTCCTTGTTGCTGGGAGTTCAGCCTCTTTTCTCCTGTTTTTCAGCAAGACTGCATCTGAAAGAGATAAGTGCATTTTACTTTTCTTCATTTCAATTCTTAATCTATATTTCTTTCCTTCCAGCTTTTACTTATTCCTTCCTTCCACCTCTCCTTACTTCATCCCCTCTTTTCTCTCCATATTTAACCCTTTCCCCGACCTCATCTCGTCATCCCCCTCCCTCCCCTCCCTCCCCTCTTTTCTGATGAGCTGCGCTGCGGGACCCCCTTTCTTTGCTCCGTTCTGTCCCCCGCGTTGGTGCTTCTTATAGATAGCAGTGCCCCCTGCGCGTTGCAACATGCCCCGTCCACGCCGGGTAGTGTCGCGCCCAGCTCGCCTCCGCGGCTCCCCTGAGCCGGATTTCGTCCCTGGGACCCCCCCTGGCCAGCTGGGATCTCCTCCTACCTCGCGGGCCGCCCGCGCCTCTGGCACCAGGTCATCTTCACTTGAGCTTCTTATTTATATGTGGTTTTTAATCACTGCATTAATAAATAACTGTTTTTTCGAACCTTACTGCTCCCTAGTTACTCTAGCCTTCTGACCTATTGTCCAGCGCGGTGTATACTATATATACTTTTGTACTTTTTCCTGGGATCTCCTCCTACCTCGCGGGCCGCCCGCGCCTCTGGCACCAGGTCATCTTCATGCTCTGCCCGGCCGGCCGCCGGGGGCAGAGCGCCGCTGCAGGCCTCAGGCCTGCTTCGCCAGAGGCGCGAGGTGCGTCCGCGAGGCTGGGACGGTCTGTGAGCACGCAGGGCCACAGCTGCGGCGCAGCTACGGTGGATAGTGTGGCTGCGCCGGAGATTGTGGATCAGGCTGACGCTGGGCCCTCAAGGCCTGGCAGCCTGTATTCTTCTCCTAGGCGGTCTCCTTCCCCTATGGCTGGGAGGGGGCCGCCTCACAGCACACCGGATGTGGGAGGGATGGGGGCACCCCAGGCTCAATTGTCTACCCAGGAATGGTCACATCAGCACAGGCAGTTGCCCCCTCCCTCCCACTTCCCAGGGGTCCAGTCACAGCACTTTAGCCAGCCTCCTGGCAGCCATGAAGGAGTGGGCTATGCAGGCCCTCCGCATACCAGGGCCCATATGTTTGATTGGCATCACAGGGGGGGAAAAGGCACCTCCAATCACTATCAGGGGTATGAGGGGCGCCATTTCAGGGATTATGCTTGCCACGACAGGGGGCTCCGTGGGGAAGGTTGGCCGGGCCAAGGTTGCTCCGCCGACTGGCCTTATTGGTCCGCCATTAGTCATTATAACATGCCATGCTGCCCCTCGTCACGCTTGCCCCCTCCGCCATGTGCCCACCATAGTCACGCGACATGCTCCGGCGGCCATTATCGTTCGCGGTCTAGTTCCCCTCGCCGCAACGTCCCGCCACCGTACAGGCCCAGTTCCTCAGCTAGGCGCTCTAGGGACGCGGTTGCAGTTTCTGAGACCCCAGCTGATGCTGCCTCTCCTCCAGCTCCGCAGGTTGCCGGTGACACTCGCAGCAGATCCAGGAGTGGTCGGAGATCCGGAGCCTCACTCTCCCACGAGCCGGCTGTGGTGGACCAGCCCGGGGTGGTCGAGTCATCTGGGGCCATGGAGGAAGGGGAGCAACCAGGACCCAGCCAATAAGCACCCGGTGAGTCGGAACTCAATCAGTCAGGGTCAGAGGGTGATGAGGGGTCCAGTTCTTCCATTTCATCTGATTCATCATCGTCTTTGGGCGCCTCGGGGGGGTCTAGGCGTAATTTGAGGAGGAGAATAGATAAACAATAACGCAAGAGAGCCAAGAAAGCGGCAACTAAAGCAGCATCCGCCCCCCCTACTAAAGACACTAGCATGATCCACTGCAACTATACTGCAGTTATAAGAGGTCTGCGCCCGCGTTTGAAGGGGAAAATTGCCAAAGGGAAGTACGTGGATATTTTCGCCCTCACCAAAAAATCCCAAAAGGCACTTAGCGCGGCGAAAAAGAAAGGTCCAGCGGCAGAGGAGCAATACCGCAGCTTTAATAATTGGTTCCCTGGTTGGTGCACATTTATGCATGTGTACCTTGAGACACGGCCCGGCAAATATGGGGACCTGATCAGGCATCAGCATTTAGTGCATGATCTGATGGCTAAGGGGCCCAGCTGCATGGAGGGAGTACGATGAGCAATTTAGGCTCAATGCTGATGGGCTTGCTAGTATGGGGTTTGGCACCAAAGATGTAGAGTTGTGGTTGGGTGTCAAGCAGGCGCAGCAGGATGATACTGCTGAACAGGTCGCCACTAAGCGGTTTCAGGGCAGGGGGCGCGGTGGCGCCCCATCGTCCGTCAGGGGGGGAGCGGGGAAATGCTATGGATTCAATAATGGCAATGGCAATAGGGGAGCCAAGTGCCAATACAAGCACTCCTGCCTCCGTTGCAACGGCAACCACCCCGCTAGACACTGTAACAAGGCAATGGCCGCAGGGGGGGGCCCAGACCTCAGTCGGGCCCTCGCCCTGGCCCCATCGCCAATTAGGCTTCGCGCTTTGGATGAATGGTTGTCGCGCTATCCCAGAAGAGACTTGGCCAATTTTTTATCGCGGGGTTTTCACGAGGGTTTCAAACTCCCCGTTGTCGGTCCGGTATCGTCAGCCTACCCCCGTAACTTAAAATCAGCGACCCAAGCCCCAGGTGCGTTAGAGGAAAAAGTGTGCAAGGAGCTGCGGTTGGGGCGGATGTGTGGCCCGTTCAATACCCCCCCTATCCCCGATTTGGTGCTCTCCCCCATTGGGGTGGTCCCAAAGAAGGCCCCAGGGAAGTTTCGATTAATACAACATATGTCCTTCCCCCCGGGGTCTTCCGTGAACGATGCCATCCCGGAAACCTGCGCTCGCGTGGTATACCAGTCCTTTGAATCCGCCTTGCAGCTGGTTCAGGCGGCGGGCCACGGGGCCCTGATGGCGAATGTTGACGTGGAGTCAGCCTTTCGGCTGCTTCCTCTTCACCCTTCGTCGTTCAAGTTCATGGGTTTCAGGATCAAGGGGGCGTTCTACATTGACAAATGCTTACCCATGGGCTGCTCAGTGTCTTGTGCTTTTTTCGAGGCATTCAGCAGTTTTCTACATTGGTGCATTGTCAGTGGGTCCGGATTGGGGGGCGTGGCTCACTACCTGGATGATTTCCTGGTGGTGGGTCCCGCAGGCTCGGGGGAGTGCCCCCTTTTGCTCTCGTACACTCAGAAGTTGTTTAAATCAATGGGGTTCCCGTGGCACACGAAAAAACTGAAGGGCCTACGACTAGGTTGTCTTACCTCGGGATAGAAATTGACACCGTGGAGGGCCTCTGCCGTCTCCCGGCGGATAAGGTTGCTCACCTGCACGGTCTGATTAAATCGTCCCTATCTGCAAATAGGCTCACCTTGCGCCAGCTCCAGTCACTAGTGGGGTCCTTTAGGTTCGCATGCCGCGTTATTCCTTTCGGGAAAATATTTTGCCGCAGATTGGAGCGTGCCACGGCGGGGGTTAGTGATCCTAAGGCATGGATCCCGCTCTCCAATGCCATCCGGGCGGACCTTGGAGTGTGGGATACGTTCCTGTCGGACTTCAACGGCGTCCGTATTTGGCCAGGGCCGGACGTGTCCAACCAGGAGCTTCAGCTGTGGACGGACGCGGCCGGTGGTTGCGGTTTTGGTGCGTTCTTTCAGGGCTCATGGTGCGCTGGGGAGTGGCCCCTGCGATGGCGGGAGAACGGTTTCGTAAGGAATCTGGTCCTCCTGGAGCTGTTCCCTATTGTGGTGGCGGTGGAGCTTTGGGCTCCCCGCTTCCAGAATAGGAGCGTGGTGTTTATGTGTGACAATCTTGGTGTGGTGCAGGCCATCAATCGGCAGGGAGCGTCGTCCCCTCCAGTGGTACGTTTGCTTCGGCACCTGGTGTTAAGGTGCCTGGAGTTAAACATCAATTTTCGGGCAGCGCATGTGCCTGGAATTGACAATGGATTGGCTGACGCTCTCTCCCGATTTGACTGGGCTAGGTTTCGCATGCTAGCGCCGGCAGCGGATTTGACCGGTACACATTGCCCTGTATCTGTTTGGCAGGTAGCCGGTCTAGGATAGAGGAACTCACGCTGCTATCGTTAGCTCCATCCACGTGGCAGAGATATCAGGCTGCCTGGGCTGACTGGTTGGCGTTCCGTAGTGAGCACGATAGGATGGCCATGGGCTTGCGGGATTGCCTCTATGACTTCATGTTGCAGGCTTTTAGTTGCGGGAAATCGCGTGCGCATATGTGCTCCACTTTAGCTGGCATTGCGTTTTGCAGCAAGTTACACGGCGAGGCGGATATCACCAAGGATTTTCTGGTCCATAAGGCCTTGAAGGGTTGGGCTCGGGTGCGCCCGGCCCCCGCGGACTCTAGACGCCCTATTTCCATCTCTTGTTTGCAGCGCATGATGGTCGCGGTAGCGGAGGTTGCGGACGATGCTTATGGGGCATTATTGTTTCGCGCCGCGTTCAGCTTTGCCTTTGCTGGCACCTTCCGTGTCAGCGAGCTAGTGGCTGCTTCTAAATCCTCCTTCACGATGGGGTTATTAGCGCATAACGTGGTAGTTCAATCTGGTACGGTCCTCTGCAGGATTCATAGAGGCAAAACTGACCAGGCGGGCCGGGGACGCTGGGTGGAACTGCACAGGCATCCTGATAGGACTGTTTGCCCGGTAGAATTAGGGGGTCAGTATGAGGCGGCAAGGCCTAAGGGTGGCAAGGTTTGGTTTTTGCATCAGAACTGTGTTCCACTGTCCCGCTACCAGTTTACAGTTGTCTTTCAGAGAACACTGGCAGAGCTGGGGCTGAATCCATCGGACTTTGGGACACATTCCTTCCGCATAGGAGTGGCGTCGATGGCAGCAGCGCAAGGTTTTTCTTCAGAGGCTATCCAGCAGTTAGGTCGATGGAAATCAAGTGCATATAAGAGCTACATTCGGCCACTGAGGGACAGCGACAAGAAGTGATCCTTGTGGATCGTGTCCAGGGACGTTTGGTTTGTCTGGGTAGCGTCAACCATTTTTTCAATCCTCGGGATATGGACCAGTCTTGCCATGGATTATTAAAGAATTGGACTCTAATGTTCATTGTTTCTGTGCTAGTTATCTAGGGCTTGTTTTGAAGAGAAGTTGCCAGTTGCTTAGTGTCATGTTTGTGTGTGTTTAGTTGTCCCCTTGTCTCTCCCTCCCCCTGCCACGGCACGGACATGGTTCCCGGGATTAGCCCGGTAGCTGGCCCGCTGCACCAAGGTTGCAGGAGCGTGAAGGGCTTTTTCCTCTTCAGACCTGTGGCTCTAAGTAGTTCCCCCATAGTCATATATAGTCTGGCCCAGGTAGTACGTTGAGGTTTTCACCTTCACCCGGAGCCGTTGGCATCCCCCTTTTCCGTCCTGAGAATGATAAGTTGCAATATGTTGTTGTAAAAAATTATGTTGATGATGTTTTGGCTCATCGT
>WWET01005543.1:48168-60500 GCA_011038615.1 Limnodynastes dumerilii | reverse complement strand
GAGAGAAAAAAAAAGATTGCAGATTGCAGATTGTAGTTAAAGTAGGAATAAGCACAGAAGATAGACATTGACTGACCTGTGAAGGTACAGGACCAAGAGGACAGGTAGCAGAGTGTGAAGAGCAGAAAAGAGCAGATATTTCTTCTTTCATTTTGGGTTCGAATGAGAACATGATGCCTGAATGTGCAGAAAGGGGCTGAGTTGTATGTAAGCTTATGAGGAGGATGATGACAATTCCAGTCTGATCTTGTAAATCTTGTCCTTAAAGTACAATGCAAGATCTTGAGTACTGATGGAAGTTGGTGGATTTTGCACAGGAGGGCTAAGCAGGGAGTTTAATGTGCAAAATAGCTGTTTGGGGTTAGAGGCCTGAGTAGAAATGAGAGTTTGAAAGTAGGATTATTTGGCCTTGTCCAGAGAATTTCGATAAGTGTGAGAAGTTTTGGTGTAAGTTATAAAGTCATGGGAAGAACGGGATATCTGCCAATGACGTTCTGCCAAATCAGGAGAGTGGAAGTTAGGAATTGGAGACAGCCGTTGTTGAACCAATTGAGAAAGTTGGTTGATATTAATAGCGTTAAGATTTCTGTGGGTAAGCGAAGGTTTGATAGAGTTAGACAGCAAAGGGGTAATACTAGTGGGGGACAGTTTGCATGTGATTAGGTGATGTTCTGACAGAGAGTGAGGGATATTAGTAAGATCAGAGACTCAGCATAGTTTAGAGAATACCAGATCAATGCAATTGCCATCCTTATGAGTAAGTGAATCACTCCATTGGGAGAGGCCAAGAGATGAGTTTAGAAAGAAAAGCTTAGTGGCATCAGGAGATAAAGGGATAATGGGGATATTGAAATCACCTATGATAATGGTAGGTATGTCAGAGGATAGGAAGTGAGGGAGCCATGCAGACAAGTGTTGTATAAATTGTTGGAAGGATGTATTGGTGGGGGGGGGGGGATAGATCACAGCCACTCACAGAAAAAAGGGTTGAAAATGTGAACCACATGTGCTTCAGAGGATGTGAAGATAAGTGAAGGGACATTGGGTAAAACTGTGAATGTGCAATTTGGGGAGTGAAGAAGCCCAGCCCCACTTCCTCGCCTGTTTCCAGGCCTGGAGGTATGAGTAAAATGGAGACCATTATATGAGAGTGCAGTGGGTAAAGAGGTGTCTGAGTCAGTGAGCCATGTTTCTGTTATTGCAAGAAGGTTGAGATTGTTAGAGAGGAAGAGGTAATGAATAGAGGTTAGTTTGTTTACATTTTAGGGATTTAGGGAGTGATGGGAGACAGGTGAAATGTTTGAGGTTGTGTAAATTTCTATAGTGTCTAGCATGTGAGTGATTTGTATGTTAGAGGTGTGTAGGCCCTGGATTTGGATAAATGTCACCAGCTAGCAGGAGAAGAAAAGAAAGAAATAGAAGAGGATTGCGTGATCTAGGGGATGTATTACTGTGGTTGCTTCTTGTGGAAATTGGAGACAAACATTGAATGTAGGAAAATAGTTCATGGGCTGGATTTACTAAAGGCACTTTTAATGGTGCAATTTAAATCACTGCAGATCGCTGCAAATCGTATTCATTTGATGCGGTTTATAAGTTGAATTTATTATGCGTCTATTAATGGGTGCAATTTTTAAACGGTGCGATTCAGTGTGATTTGTACGTGTAGCGATTTCTTTTTGAAATCGCATTCGTTATATGTTTTTCAATGTTAAAACTGTTTCTCCTTAAATCACATTTGTTGACAAAATCGCATTAGTTTGGCTTTAAATTGCGAGAGATTGTTGTTTGGACGCAAGATTTCCCCCTTCAAAAGCACGTGACTGCCTGCTACTGTAAGAGGGCGTTTGGAGATGGCTATAGCAAGGTGTGTGTTGGAGAGTTTGGAGTTGTTTGAAGTACATTTTTGTGAATTTCAAAAAGCTTTTTGGATCATTCCAAGTGAGTCTAGTGCTTATTCATGTTTCACAGTTTCTGAATTTATGTTGTTTGTGTCTGAAAAAGTTAGTGGCATCAACATGAATGAAGTTTCTTGCAGGCCATCAGACTGTAATGGTTTACTTGTCACAGATTTTCATTATAAGTGAGTGACAAAGTATTATTTTTTGTATGAAATCTAGTTTAGCCCAAGTATGTCATATATGTTCATACTTACATTTTGAGTTTTTAATATAAAGGCACAATAATATTAATTATGCAAGTTATTTGGAGTTGGTTTGAGGGCTTTACATTGTTTGGTCTCTCTCAACTTATATGTCTTTCTAATGCTTGTGTGTATATATGTTTAATGTAATATCTGTTACTAATGTTTTCTAAGATACGTGATATGTCTAGATTTTTCATAACTATGTACTATGTTGTAAGGAGCTATTTTGAGTGATGTTTATGTTGGACTATTTTTGTGTATTAACGCAACTGTTTCTAGCTTCATCTAAAAAGTTCAGTATGCTCAGTAAATAAATTTTGATTTTAGAAACATTTTATTGCTCTGAGCATGCCAAATATGTTAACATTGTTAACATTCATTATATATTTTATCACTCATATTAATTAATATGTGTTCACTTTTTACATTTAATATGGTGAGTCGTAAGCGACCTATCCCCCCACCTGAGGATGATGAGGGTGACATGGAGGATCCTGAAAATGAGAATGAAGGTGACTCAACTATGCCGGAGGGGAGGAGCAAAAGCGGACGACTCATGCGTTTCTCGTATGAATTAAATTGCGCATTGGTGGAGAAAGTGGTGCCCATATTCCACCAGTTACTCAGTCGGGATGCAGCAAATACCTCCTATATCAGAAAGCAACAACTATAGAGGGGTGTCGTACAAGCAGTTAATGCAGTTGGCACATTCAAAAGAATGGCATACAACTGCAAGAAAAGATTCAATGACATCAAGCGGCTTGTGAAGGGTAAACTTTCAGAAGAGTGCAAAGCTGCATGCCAAACTGGAGGAGGACCACCCGTGCGCCAAACATACAATTCCTACGAACAAGAAGCCCGGCAAATCTTTGGGGAGTATGGTGTGGACACTGATCACCAAGGTATTTCATATTCAATTAAATTTAATTATGTCTAAAATGTTTCCAAGAATTAGCAGACTATCCATGGCACATTTTTTGCTGAGATGCATATGTACTGTGATCAATCTAACACCCACATTAGCTTTGGTATGCAAGATATGTGTGTTAAAAACTAATATACATTCACTGACCAAAGTCAAGCAGTCCATCCTACAGCAACTGCATCTGTGCCACCACCTGAGGAATTCGACCTTGATGAACAGACTGGTGAGTTTTTCCTGATAAAAAAAACTATAAATGTTTCATTCTGAACAGCATGAAATAATATTACACATGATACTTACCAAATTTACTTTTTACAGAGACATCACAGCAGACATCATCTATGCTTCAGAGTCAATTGATGAGGCTTCACAAGTGGTGACCCTGCAATTTACTTTACCAGAACAACAATATTCAGCGGTGGAACAGGAGGAAAAATTGCACACACCAGTATTATTTCATGAAGGAAGGGTAGGAACCCCATCCCCACCTGTTAACCCACAATAACAGCACCAGCCTCTGCCACCAGCAACTGATGCGCCGCACAACTATCCCAAAGCATTGGAGATTTCCAGGATGTGCAGAGTGATTTCATGCGCAGCCAAAAATCGTATTGAGCAAAACATACAGAGAAGGAATGCTATATTTACTGATAACTTCGCATCCATTAGCACATGTATGGTTGGCATACAAAATTCTATAATGCACTTCAACAATAATGTTGTTACTCTCATAGGTGTACTTAAGGATAAAGATCAACAACAAAACACAACTACCACTACTTCATCCAATGATAGTAATGTAACTAACACACATGGGTCTTCATCCACAAATACACCTGCTAACACACCAACTAACACACCAGCTAGACAATAACATGTTGGATACTTAATTTGCCACTGTGTGACAAAAATAAAAAAAACATAATTGGCAAAAAAAAATTCTGCTAATAAAGGCAATATTGCATTGTTTTCAAAAATTGTGTTTGTTGTCATTATACTCACCTTTAGTGGTTACATAAGATGAATCGCAGAGGAACGTCTCCTTTTCATAGCAAGAATGTTAAAAACTCTAAAAAAGTGGGGGAAAAAATTAATACATAGAAGGCCAATGAAAGTATTCGCTTGTGACTGCGCAGACTTACATGTAAAGGAGCATAAAATAAGATTATCCCTTATCTAACTCCCCCCTGCCTGTCACCCGATGGTAATGATAACTCTGCTTGCTCACTGTCTACTTCCATAACCTCTGGCCTGAGTAGATATAAAACTAAGTTATGAAGCAGACAGCAAGCCAGCATAATATCTGCCACCTTTGCAGAGGAGTAGAGAAACATACCAACAGATTTATCAAGGCACCTAAATCCATTTTTTAATAGGCCAAAGGCACGCTTTATCACTCCTCTAGTGGATATGTGCGCCTCATTATATCTGTGCTGTGCAGGAGTTACAGGGTGCAGTAGAGGGGTCATCAGCCAGGAGTGACACCCATATCATGAGTCCCCTAAAAGGTGAGAAAACAAACAAAATTTGTTTTAGTTTACACATTAATGTTAGTCTATTTTTGCATATAAAGCATTACATTTAGCAATACACTCACTTACCCAACAGCCATCCCTCAGGCATTTGTCCATTTTCAAATCTGGTGAAAAGGGATGACTGTCTCAAAATATAGGTGTCATGACAAGAGCCTGGATAGCTAGCAAACACATTCATTATTCTCATGTTTACATCACAGACCATCTGAGCATTGAGGGAATGGTAGTGATGGCGATTAATATACAGATATGCCTTACTCCTTGTGGTCTCAGCTCTATATGAGTGCAGTCAATCGCTCCCAGCACATTGGAAAATGCGCAGCGATTGTAAAAGGCTAGCTTCACATCTGTGACTCCTGGCTGGGGAAACAGATATATGTATGCAACACTTTAGCTAGTGCACTTCACACCTGAGAAAAGTGACGTGAAAAGGTCACCTGGGAAATTCCAATCACTCTTCCGGTTACAGACTGGAAGGAACCTGTAGCAGAAACTGCATGGGACCTAGATGTCGGGGGGTCCAAATCACTCCTCACCTGCTCATAAAGGCTCAAGAGGTTAGCACGGTTCAGCCAAAACAATTGCGCAACCTCCAGATCTGAGAGGGAGTCCAGGTCCAAATGCAGTCCACCTGATGCGGTATGCGCCCTTTCTGCGGAACCTGGGGCTTGTGCTGTTCATCATGCTCCAATGCAGACCTTGCTGTGGAGTCAAAAATAGCAGCAGCACACCTTATAAAAAGAGTGTGCTGCATATTCCCCAAACATGCCATCTCAAACATTTTCACTAAGTGAAGCAGCTGGGGATGCTTGGGTGGTGCTTTATATAGGCTGCAGCATTTAAATCAGGCCAATTGGTCAAAATCGCTAGCCTGTGGCACCTCTTTCAAATGGTCCAATTTTTGGCCGGTTTAGCAGCGATTTCTGCTCCCAAGCCCTTAGTAAATTCAACGACTTGTATGTTCAGCATGCAAAAAATTGTGCGATTTGTTTAAACTAATGCAATTTGTAAAGTCCATAAATTAATGCGATTTCAAAAGAGCGATTTGCTTATTAAATCTGGAGCTTCCAAAATCGCACTTAAACAATGCACAACAAGTGCGATTTACATTAAATTGTCTTTAGTAAATCCGGCCCCATGTGTGTTAAGTAGTGGGGAATAGATCAGAGTTCAGGTATATTATGAACTGAGTATCCACTTCTTTTACATCGCTGCCCGCTATTGCTCCATTGCATCTGGGGCTCCTACATTACATCCAGCAGTAAGCCACGACTTTTTCACCAGCATCAACAGTTTAGCTGGCTTAGAAGTATCTGCCCTGTTCATTACATCATTGGCAGTCCAGCTGGCACAAAGTCAGTGGCTCACCGCATATACAAGCGTTGGCTGTTTAAGAGCTGATCGCACCTTCTCCTCCGGGTTAGTGACTACCCCTGTACCTTTTTCCATGCATCATCTGCAATATTTATTTATCTACCTACATCTTATCCAGGACTCATTTCCACCACAGGAAAGCGCTATTTCCAATTTCCAATTGAGTTCCAGCTGTAATAGTTGGGAAACTGCTGCAAGGTATACTAAGGTATAATATACAGGATTTCTTGATGTGCAATAAGTGGGAATCAGCATGGATTTGTGAAAGATAGGTCATGCCAAACTAACCTAGTTAGGTTCTATGAGAAAGTTAGTTTGAACTTAGACAAGGGTAGTGCAGTAGATGTGATCTACTTAGATTTAGCAAAAGCTTTTGATATAGTGCCACACAATAGATTGGTCCACAAAATAAGGGAACTGGGTCTAGGAAACAACATTTGTACTTGGATCAAAAACTGGTTGGAGAATAGGGAACAGAGAGTTGTGATAAATGGAACTTTTTCTAATTGGTCAAAAGATTTAAGCGGTGTACCTCAAGGTTCTGTACTGGGACCACTCCTTTTTAATATATTTATTAATGACCTTGGTGATGGTTTAGAGAGCAAGGTTTCCATTTTTGCAGATGACACTAAACTAGATATAGCGTCTCTGCAGAGGGACTTGAATAAACTGGAGGATTGGGCGGCCAAATGGAAGATGAGGTTTAACATAGAAAAATGTAAGATTATGCATTTAGGGATCAAAAACAAGCATGCAATCTATAAATTAAATGGGGTAAATTTAGGAGAATCTTTATTGGATAAGGATTTGGGAGTGCTTGTGGACAATAGACTTAGCAATAGTGCTCAATGTCAAGCAGCAGCTGCAAGGGCCAAGAAAGTATTAGCATGCGTAAAAAGGAGCATAGATGCAAGGGAAGATTATGTCATTTTGCCACTATATAAATTATTGGTAAGGCCTCATCTCGAATACGCAGTTCAGTTCTGGGCACCAATCCATAAAAAGACATTTTGGAACTAGAAAGGGTTCAGAGAAGGGTGACAAAATTGATAAAGGGTATGGAGTCATTGAACTATGAGGAAAGGCTAGCCAGTTTAGACATGTTTACTTTAGAAAAGAGTCGTCTAAGAGGAGATATGATTATTTTATAGAAATACATCATGGATCAGTACAGAGAATTTTCAAAGGAACTTTTTACCCCAAGGACTGTACACAAGACATGGGGTCACCCACTAAGGTTAGAGGAAAGGAAATTTCACAACCAGCAAATGAAAGGGTTCTTTACAATAAGGACAGTCAGCATGTGGAATTCACTGCCAGCAAAGGCTGTGATGGCAGTTTAACTTGCTGGGGTAGATCCAGAACAACATCCGCAATTGAATTTACACTAGCCGCTAGTGTAAATTCACACATTAGTACTTATGGCACATACACATGCCAGCTGTTACGCCACATAAGGCATAGGGTAATGGGCAGTCAAGTATCAGTAGCGTATCAACTTACGAAGGGGCATGCCAGCCATACGCCACCAGTATTTACGCTTCAAAGGCAGGGTGAAGCATTTCGTACAGTATGGGTGTGCTTAGCAACGTGTGTCAAGTCCGTCCACTAGTGGTTATGCAGCGTAAAGTTAAAGTTGGGTATGGAATGCATAAGGCGCCTAAAAAATGTACAAGAGAGAGGTGTGCCGAAGGGAGTGCATTGAAGGTACGCTAGCGTAAGAACTCAGCGTAGTAAAAGCGTAACTCTGGATCTGGCCTGATATGTTTAAAAAAAAGGGTTAGATAAATTTTTAGCAGAAAAAGACATTCAGGGTTACCAAGACGGCAAATTTAAATAAAGGACAGTAGTGGAGCCAGGGAGAAATAGGATGGCCATCTTGGGTCAGCAGGGATTTTTATTTATTTATTTTTTCCAGATTGCAACAGCTTGGAGGTTATTTCATATGGATATAAAGATAGGGATCGCAGGAGATCCAAAATAGGTTGAACTTGATGGACTGTTTTTTTTCAACCCCATCAACTATGTTACTATGTATGTATGTATGTTTCATCATTGACTTTTATGTTGTGGTGCACTATTTCATCATTGTGAGGAGTGGAGGTAGTTTTTCAGCCTATATTTGCCTCTATTCTAGTCTACCTATTGGGGCTATTTATTTTATTTTTACATCTATTGAGCTTGTATTTCTGTTTCTGGGGTACAGTGGTACTGTGGTACTTACTGTCTGGGCCTCTATGAGGTTCCCTGTGGACTGTACTCCATGCTATATTTGTCTACACTGACATTTTGAATTATCTAGTTATACTTTGCATGTCTCTCACTGAGCTAGTGTGTTTATATATTTTTATTATTGGTTGTTTTAATAAAAATCGTTTGTGATTTGTCCAACTTGTATAATTCATTCATCTCCACTTTGGGTCTTTCCAGCGCGGCTATTTTCCAATTTTTTTTTTCAAGGTTTGCACTTACCTTTTCAGCCAGCGCAGGATTTACCCCTATTATACATTGAATCCCTTTGTTTCAGCTCTCTCGTAAACATTTCTTTCACTGTTAGCGCTCGTCATAATATTCTGTTTCTGGAGGCACATACTTCAAAGTTTTTTCTGTGAGTTGTTCTTTAGATGCAGAGATAGGTATTAAGGTGTTTTCCTCTGTTTTCCAACTGTTTAACTCTGATATAAATCTGAATTCTACACACACTTAAAAACTATGCACTTAGAAAATATGCACAAATGCAGCCAAGGCTTGCAGCCTACTCTCAGATACTTCCTCTTCATTTGTGAGATGAAATGTGGGCATAGTGCTAGAGGGTGGAGAAAGAATGTTGAATAGGAGGTTAGCAGATGAGGAGTGGGAGGATAATTCCTGTCTTATCTTATCAATCTTGTCCTTAAAGTACATTGCAAGATCTTGGGCATTGATGGAGGTTGGTGGATTATGCACAGGAGGGTTCAATAGGGAATTAAATGTCTGAAAGAGGCGTTTGGGGTTAGAAGCCTGAGTAGAAATGAGAGCTTGAAAGTAAGATTGTTTGGCATTATCCAGGGCAGTTCTATAAGTGTGATAAGTGTTTGTATAAGTTAGAAAGTTATCGGGCAGTCGAGATTTTAACGACGTTCTGCTTTGCAGGAGAAAAAGGTTATGTGTGTCATTGGTGTGCCACGGCTGACATTTGACTTGCTGTGACATATGAGGGTTAGCTGAAGTGACTTGATCAAGGATATCTGCAAGGGTTTGGTTTAGGTGAGAAACTGCCATATCAGGAGAATGGAAATTAGAGACTGGAGATTGAAGTTGTTGCACAGATTGAGAAAGTTGGTTAAAATTAATGGCATTAAGATTTCTTCAGGTGTGAGAAGGTGTTGCAGAATTATAGAGTATAGAGTTAGACTTGGTGAGGTAGAGTTTGCAGGTGATAAGGTGATGGTCTGAGAGAGGGTAGCAGAGTTATTGAGATCAGTAAGTGAGAATACAAGATCACTACAATTACCGGGCCTGATTCAGAGGCTGAAAATAAGAACTTAAAGTTATACCTGGGCAAAACCATGTTGATTTCAGGGGGAGTCAAGTTAATTTTATTCTATGCATGCAGGGAGAATACTTTGCTTTTACTTATTGCACATAGATACCTGATCAGCTTCACTTTTAAACTGCTAATTACACTTGAGCTGGGAAACATCACCTTTTAACTATAATACTTTTGCAACAAATGAAATTGACTCCCCTGAAATCAACATGGTTTAGCCCAGGTGTAACTTTAAGTTCTTATTTTCAATCTCTGAATCAGGTCCACCATCCTTATGTGTAGAAGAATCAATCAATTGGCAGAGGCCAAGAGATGAGGTTACAGAGAAAAGCCTAAAGGCAATAGGAGAAGGAGGATCATTAATGGGAATGTTGAAATCGCCTAGGATAATAGTTGGTAATTCAGAGGATAAGAAATGATGGAGCCACTAAGAGAAGTGTTGTAGAAATTGTTGGCAAGATTCATTGGGGGGAAAATAGATTACTGCTACACACAGAGGAAAAGGGCTAAAGATGCAGACAGCATGCACTTACCTCTATTCATGACCTTTTCTTCTCTAACAACCTTAACCTGCTTGCAATAACAGAAACCTGGCTCACTGAATCAGACACTGCCTCACCTGCTGCAGTTTCACATGGTGGACTCCACTTTCACATCGAAAGTAAGTGAAGTGACATTAGGTATAATTGTAAACTTGAAATTTTGGGAAATTGCAACCCCATCTCCCCATTTGTATCCAGGCCTGGAGGCATGAGTAAAGTGGAGTCCACCATGTGAAAGTGCAGCAGGTGAGGCAGTGTCTGATTCAGTGAGCCAGGTTTCTGTTATTGCAAGGAGGTTAAGGTTGTTAGAGTGGAAAAGGTCATGAATAGAGGTAAGTTTATTAGAGAAAGAGAATGCAATCCATAGCGCACAATTTATTGTTCTTGAAGGTGGTGGAAGACAAGAGATGTGTTTGACATTTGCCAGATTTCTGCATATCCTCCAACATTTTTTAATGGAAAATAGGTACATTTGGGGGAGAGAGAAATCTGTGAATAGGGAGAAGCTTGTCCCATGAAGGGGCGTGGCTTTAATCTGCTCTCATTTGCATGTATTATAAGGTGTAAAATCTAAAATGACACCTTATCATATGAGCTAATAATAACTCACAGGGGAGTGTCTTGTCACTTTAGCAGTGCTGTAGGAGTCTGTCCCTGCAGCTATGATGTAGTGATCAGAGGCTGCAGGACTCGAAAGTGGGTATAGGGGGAGGGAACTGCTGGGTCAGAATCCGGTACAAGAGCCCTTTTAGTCGGTACAGATAATTAAAAAACGGTACTGTACCTGCTAAATAGGTACAGTTGGAGGTTATGTTTCTGTATTGTCCAGAGTTTGAATGATTTGTGTGAGAGAAATGAGGGGGGCCAGGATTTGGAGAGATATCACCAGCTAGCAGAAGAAGTAGTGAGAGAAATAGAAGATTTTGAGATCTAGGAGATTTTTATTATTTGTATCATTAGAGGAAGCTACAGATAAACATTTAAGATAGGAATAGAGTTCATGCAAGTTAATTAGTGGATTGTTTAGTATAGCTGGGCCTATAAGGATAGAGTGATGTGAATGAGGGTATTTAAAGATGTAGAGAAGTGATAAGAAATGTTGTCTAAGGAAATGACAGCAGTATAGTCAGCATTGCGGTTGGGATGATATCTAAAAATGTTAATTCTAATTAAATGTGTTAATAAAGGTTTACAGTATATGGGTGGAACAGATTCAGTGACATTAAAAGCATTATTAAGCAGTGTTCTTTGCAAGGAGGCAAGTAGTGTTTCCAAGCTATGCACAGAATTGCTGTATGGTGACGAGGTAGAAAGTTCACAAGCCAGGTATGAATGTTGTCCTTTAGTGGATGTGTTCCAGATAGAATATTTGCTCTTGTTCTCCTCTTGTTCAACGCTTGTATAATGCTTTCAGTTCCATATGATTTTATTTTCAAAGTACTTGGAAAAACTGTGCTTAGAATAAACTGGGCTTAGAATTTCTGCATTGAAGATGTGGACAGCCCAAGGTTTAGACAGTCTAACTGGACTACTTTAGTAAAGTGAAAGATTATTTTCTTTTTATTTGTGTAGGTACGTTTCCCCAAGAACTTCTTAACTGTGGATCATTCTTAACTATTGTGAAACACTCATACTGTATATTAGTAGCCTGTATTGTGGTCATTTGCCTTAGGAATCTTGCCCATGTAACCACGCATGCGGATATCATTATGTACTGAAGCATCAATCATTCGTAAGTACACGTTCTTAGCGGTGAATAATTCTGCTATGGTTTCCGTGTGTTATTTTATGTTCTGGGCATGCACAGTTTTTTGGTTCATAAAAATATGCAAGGGACTGTAAGACATTTTTAGTTGTGAATCAAGTGCATGGTGGGGAAGCAAAATTGTAACTCATCAGTAAATATTAAAACTTTGTTTACTTACCATTTAACAGTTGCTGGCTTCCTGCAGAGAACAGACAATGACGCTATCACCCATTCAATCATCACTCTCTCTGTAGGACATTGAATGGGTGACATCAGTTCCATTGTTTGATCTCTGCAGGAACCAAGTAGCTGCTAAATGTAAATGAAATTGTAAACATTTTAATTATTTGTGAAGCGTCTTTTAATTTTCCCCAGCAGCCTGGCTTGCCATGTATGGGCCTGCTTTAGGGAAATTTTTAAGTGGGCACAAATGTATATACTGAAACACGATAACCTGCACTTTTAAGGATATTATAAAACTCTGGATTCACCCAACTCATTAATAAAACATATATATATTTATATATATATATA
>WWET01005543.1:13726-30141 GCA_011038615.1 Limnodynastes dumerilii | reverse complement strand
CAGCTCACCATTGTTCCCATCATGTCTTTCCGGCCCCCCCAGTGTACCCCATGTGCCCCAAGCTCTACAGTATTCTCCATCATGTGCCCACCAGTATCCGCCATCATGTGTCTCTAGTCCACCTTTATCCCCCATTATGTGCCTTCAGATTCCCAGTATTCCCCATCTTGTCTTCAGCCCCCCCAGTATCCCTCATCATGTGCCTCCACCACCCCAGTAGCCCCCATCATGTGCCTCTAGTCCCTCAGTAGCCCCCATCATGTGCCTCCAGCCCCCATCATGTGCCTCCAGTCCTCCAGTGGCTCCCATCATGTGACTCCAGCCCTCCAGTAGGCCCAATCATGTAAAACCATCCCTCCAGTAGGCCCATTAATATGCCTCCAGCCCCCCAGGTAGCCCCGATAATGTGCCTCAAGTACTCCAGTAGCCCCCATCATGTGCCTCCAGCCCCCCAGTAGACCCATCATGTGCTTCCAGCACCCAAGTAGCTCCAATCATGTGCCCTCCAGACCCCCAGTATCTCCCTCATGTGCCTACAGCCCCCCAGTATCCCCTACATGTGCCTTCAGCCCCCCAGTATTCTAAAGATGGAAGTAGTGGGTCCCTCTCTCGCAATCTAGCACCATACTATTCCTGCCATTTCTATATGCTGCACCTCACCTCTGTATTATGCATCTTCCTGCCACATCCAAGAAGGCGGCAGGGGTCTTTCCTGTGTATCGGAAGGACCCATCACCACCATCTTGAATGTGACAGAGGTGGAGATGGCGGCAGCGAGTCCCAACTCTGCTACCTAGAAACATCCTCTAGGGACCAGCTGCCGCTATCTCCACATTTGGATCTGTAATCGAGGCAAAACACCATTTTAACAAAAAATTCAGATCTTTTGAGCTTTGTTTTTCCTGCTTCCTGTCCTCTCCAGTATCAATAATTGTGAATAGCCAATCATGGTGGGATGAACATAGATTCTGGCTTTTGTAGACTTTTTTTTTGTCAAACAGTTACAACTTTATGTTACGACACTCCGGGTTTACCTGGCTAAGATCCGGAGTGGTCGTAGAGAAGAAAGCGAACTACACTGTTCTGTTAACAGGTGTCTGGCAAACATCTATGTATATAAAAGCCATTCTGCGCCTCACTGTTATATGCATCCACACGTTGTGATGCACTGTACTGCCGCCGCCGCTACATTCAGCAGCTTCCCCAGGCAATTTCATAACTTTCTGCCACATTCAAGATGGCAGCGGGGGTCTTTCCTGTGTATCGGAAGGACCCATCACCACCATCTTGAATGTGACAGAAGTGGAGATGGCGGCAGCGAGTCCCAACTCTGCTACCTAGAAACATCCTCTAGGGACCAGCTGCTGCTATCTCCACATTTGGATCTGTAATCGAGGCAAAACACCATTTTAACAAAAAATTCAGATCTTTTGAGCTTTGTATTTCTGTTGAAGAAGCAATGGACCCCTTCACAGAAGAAGTCCTTAACTTGCTGCACATGCTGGTGCAGATGGGCCAAACAGCCCAAATGTTACTGGAATGGAGTAGGTCGCACGCTGCCTGTGCTCCCTCTCCAATAATCCGTATATGTATCCTGCCTTTTAGGTTTGGCTGCCTACTTTGTTATTTTCCTACCCTGCACGCATTATTCACCTGCCCGGGTCCCGCCTGCGGTCTCCTTTGCCTCCTTGGAGTCTTCACGCAGCCGCGCCGTTCTGTGGAGTTGGCGGTCCTCTCTGCTTTTGTGCTGCGGCTCTTTTGATCTGCTCCGGTCCCCTTGCTGCACGGCTGCGCCTCTCTCCCGGCGCCTTCCTGGACGTCTCTGGTGCATCTTGGTGGTGTCGGCAGTGAGGAGCGCGGGTCACTCTTCTCCGGTGTCGGGTACTTGCCGGGACCTAATTGGCGTGCAAAACGGCCATTGGGCGCCATCTTGGACGGGCGCACATGGAGGGCAGCGGGGAACAGAACTCCGGCTGCTGTTGTAGATCTGTGTCCCTGGTTATTCCCTGGCGCTGGTGTGGGGGGGTTTGTGCCCGGCAGGTGCTGATCACCAAGTAACTGTTCCTGAGTCTGGCTGAGGAGAGCTACGGTGGTGTTGTGCTGTGACAGTGGGGACCCCTGCTAGCTTGCCATTTGTCTTCCCTCTCTGCCTCCATCTAGCAATTTATAGTGGAACTTTCACATTATCCCCAGTGAGGGGCCTGTCTGCTGTGTGCCAGCCTCTACCACTCAGGGCATGGTGTGCTGGTATTGATAAGTGTTGCTGCTGCATATTTGCATTCACCTGACTCAACTGTATAAGTCACTGCCGGCCTTTGTCTCCTGCCTGTTCTCCATAACCCTCTTCAAGTCAATAATACCCCCTTGATCCACTGGATTCTGTCCAGGCTGACCTGGCTTGTATACACACAGTGGCCTGGGGGCTATTCTTGGACAAGTGCTGTTGCTACATATCTGCATTTGGCTGGCCCAATTGGATTAGTCACGCTAAGCCTCCGTATTGCACCCGTCTTCCAGAATATTTTCAAGTCATCAGCTGCCGCTCCTGCTGTGAGACAGTGGTGCATCTGGTGTGAAGCAAACTCCATTTCATTTCAAGGGGCTATAGTGCTGTTCCTCTCTACACCCTACTGTGCAGTGATCTGCTGCCATTGGATACTGTACCTATCCCTACCTTTTTTTCCCACGTTTTCTCAACTGCATCTGCCATGGGTAGGTCGGACAAAGCCGCAGCAGCAGCAGCCAAATTGGAGCGATTCGCCCGCCAGTCCACCAGTGGTCCTCCACCTAATCCACCTACATCCTCGGAACCTCCGAGCCCGTGTCCTCCGGAGGGGGCAGAGGGCTTGTATACAGTCTCTCTTCAACAGGTTCTCTTGTCTGCTATATCAGCTTTGGAGAAAACCCTTATGAGTAAGATAGGTGAGGTGCAAGTTGATATTTCACTTCTCCGCCATGATTTACAACAGATCAGGGAAAGGGTCTCGGACACCGAGCGGCGCATTTCCACCCTGGATGATATTGTGGACCCTGTACCGGGACAACTTGCCAACTTAGCATCCGAAATTGGCCAGTGCAAACAGCGCCTAACGGATATGGAGGGTCGCCTGCGAAGCAACAATCTCCGATTGGTCTCCCGGAGAGAAAGGAGGGTAATGATACCACTGCCTTTCTTGAAAATTGGCTGACTGAAGTTTTCGGCAGAGACTCCTTTACGGCACAGTTTGCGGTGGAGCGTGCCCATCGGATTCCAAAGCAGGCACCGGCCCCTGGGTCGCCTCTACGCACCCTTATCGCTAAGTTTCTCCACTATAAGGACAAAGACACGCTGCTTCGCCTGATCCGTACCAGGGGACAACTCCAAGTCAACAATCAGCCAGTCTCGGTTTTTCCAGACTTCGCACTGGATATACAAAAATCTCGGGCCCAGTTCACTGCGGTCAAGCGACGCCTCCGGGAATTACAATTACCATACGCCATGCTGTACCCATCCTGGCTCCGTGTGGTGGCTGATGATACTACGGTGTTCTTCAACACGGCACAGGAGGCTACTGCCTGGCTGGAGAGACGCACGGGCCGCCGCGTCTGACGGGCCGGATAAGTACTCTATTCATGTGTTCCCCTCCGTGGGTACTAATTGGAGACTCTGTCTGTTTTGATATTTTGTGCTTGCATTTTAGTTCCCTTACTGCTGCCTTAGTCTAAGTGTCACATTTTTTTGTAATTTGCTGTTTATCCTCCAATGTGCAAGACCTGAGAGATATCTTACAGTTCTGTTTATCCTAATTATAGCGGGACCAAGGTTAGGGCAGAGGTGGCCTCCTATAATTAGAGGGAGCATACCTTTCAGGGATAGCCTTGAAGTTAGTGGTACTAGCCCCCGATTAGCCTTAATCGTTAGAATACTGGTTTGTAGTCCTTAAGTTTAAGAGTGGGGAGGGTTACTGTTAGGGGTATAGGTATCCCATTGGTTATGGTGGGTATACAGGGTGGGTTTGGGTGGAGGGGTTTAAAGTTAGGGATAGTATGTATTCATGTCTACACTCACAGGTCTATTTCTGTTTTGCTCGCAGCGTTTGCACGCTTTTATTGCAAATTTATGTTACTGGCAGTACTCTGCACTACGTTTAATGTTCTATTGGTGATTCTTTCCCTGCTATGTTACGTAATGCTGGAAAGGAAGACTTAACCTTGCTGGTTTGGAACACACGGGGGCTCAATGATAAGATCAAGCGCTCATTGGTCTTTAATCAGGTTCGGCAGTCCCGAGTTGACATTGTGTTTTTGCTCGAGACACACTTGGTGCGGGGTCAAGGTTATGGCTTTGAAACGTCCCTGGGTCGGGTGGGCCTATCATGCCACGTACACCACTCACTTGAGAGGAGTCTCCGTACTAGTCCGTAAGCACCTTCATTTCAGTGTTGACCGGGTGCATATAGACATGCATGGACGATTTGTTTTTTTACATGCTAAAATTTCATCCGTCCCCTATGTGTTGCTGGGTATATATATATATACCTCCCCCATTCAATCACTAGGTGCTTCGGAGGGCGGCAGTATTTATCTCCTCTGTGCCTGAGGCAAGGGTGATATGTCTTGGTGACTTTAACAATATTATGGATAGTCATCTAGATAAATGGAATGAGCACACTAGTTTTACAACTACGGCCCCCAGTGCCTTTTCTAAGCTGGTAGGCGAACTGGGTTTGGTGGATGCTTGGCGCTTCTACCACCCACACCAGAAATACTTCTCATGTCACTCTGCCACCCATAATGCTATGTCCCGCATTGATCTGGCACTGGTGTCCTCTAATGTTACGCCACATGTGTTGGAGGTGCGGTATTCTACGAGAAGTGTGTCCGACCATTCATCGCTGCATCTTAAAACAAGCCTGGATACTAATAGGGGTGTTCGGTTCTGGAGACTAAATCCCTTCGGATATTGCAGAGGCTTTTAGACACTACTACACTGCACTATATGCCACTAAGGTCTCTTACTCGCCTGAACAATTGTCTGATTATTTGGATGCTGTGGTGCTACCCACCCTCCCGCAAGCCTCAGTTGCTATGCTTGATGAGCCCCTCACAGAATCTGAAATAGTTGTCGCAATCAAATCTTTCCCCTCACACAAGGCCCCGGGAATTGATGGGATTCCAATTGAAGTGTATAAGCAATTTAGCGAATTCTTTGTCCCTCTCCTACTTAAGCAGTTTAACCTTTTTTTTTATTCCGGTTCCCTCCCTCCCTCTATGTCAGAGGCCCTTATAGTTAATATCCTTAAGCCAGGTAAGGACCCACTCCACCCAGAATCCTACCGTCCCATCTCCCTGCTATCTACAGATGTGAAGATATTGGCCAAGGTACTGGCGGTACGGTTAAATCTAGTTATTACCCAAATTATCCATCCGGACCAAATGGGCTTTATGCCCGGAAAGTCCACTGCTACTAATCTGCGATGCCTTTTCAGTCACATCCAACTGTCCCAAAATGCGGCCTCGGGAACTGCGGTGGCGTCGCTTGACTCTGCTAAAGCATTCGATTCGGTGGAGTGGGTTTACCTGTGGAGGGTACTGCAAAAATTTGGTTTTGGGCCTAAATTTATCTCTTGGGTGCAATTGCTGTATTCTGCCCCGGGTGCGCGCGTTAGCGTTAATGGACATACTACAGCCCCCTTTCCGCTTTCTAGGGGCACGATGCAGGGCTGTCCGCTGTCGCCGGCCTTATTCGCCATTGCCATTGAGCCTCTAGCCTGTTTAATTAGATCGCATCTGCTTCTTCTGGGTCTCCCAGCTGGTCCTCAGCTGGATACCATAGCGCTGTATGCAGACGACATTCTTCTATTTCTGGCAGATGTGGCAGCCTCCGAGGACAGCCTTCTCTCAACGGTGAACACTTTTGGTGTCTACTCAGTCTTAAAGATTAATTGAGGCAAGTCTAGCCTTTTTCCCCTTGATGCTGCTTGTACACATGTGGATATTCCTGGATGCCCCCTGCAGTGGACTAATCAGTTCAAATACCTCGGTATAATTATAACACCTTCCGCCTCAGATTATATATCCTTGAATCTGACCCCGGTTACAAATTTTTTAAAACATAAATCCCATATTTGGAAGAAGCTCCCACTTTCTGTCACGGGCAGAATAAACCTTATTAAAATGGTCATCCAGCCAAAGTACCTTTATGTCCTACATCATTCCCCTATCTACATTCCCTGGAAAATTTTCTCCACTATTGGTAGTCTCCTCTCCTCGTTCATATGGGCGGCCCGTAAACCCAAGATTAAGCTGCAGACATTAATGCGCAGTAAGAGTACGGGGGGGGTTAGCCCTTCCGGACTTTCAGCTCTACTACATTGCCGCACAGTTGCTGCATTTAAGAGACTGGCTTGTCTCGGATCCATCAACAGCCCTAGTGCAGTTAATGGTAAAATCTACGTGGCCTTATTACTCCCCTGTTCAGGCCTTACTGGTTTGAAATATCCCCTCTGTGGTGCTGCCTATTGTTAGAAAGGCTATTGAGGTCTGGCGTCATGCTCATCACTTGTTGAGTGGTGAGGGTGTAGATCCGGATACCCCTCTCTGGCGCTCCCGGAGTGTAGGCTATTGGGGGCTCACAATCCATGGGCTAGAACGGCTTTGCAAGCTGTGGGTCAGGTGGTTAACCAGGGGCAAATACTAACCTTTGAACAATTACGACAGGATTTTGGTTTTCCTCGCACTGCATTTTTTGCTTACCTTCAACTCAGACATGCCCTCCTATCCCAATACTCGGGTTCTTTGCCAATATGTGTGTCTTTGATGGTCGTATGTTTTACTACCATCCTTAGTACACACGGGCGTATTACCGCTAACACTACTACCGACCTGAGGGTGTGGCTTCCTACGTACGATCGCTTGATCGGCCAAAATTTTGTATTGTACGCTCGTGCGATCATACGCAATTGCATATGATCGATATCGTAGGTCTGGATCAGGCCCAAAGTCAGTACCTGAGATATGACAGTTGTCACTGTAAACCATGGAAGGATAATATCCCTAAGAGACAGTTTCTTCTTCTTCGAATAAGTTGGTCATCCATTCCTTACAAAGTATTCAACTAAGGGAATCCTTTAGTGAACAAGGCTATCCTTCATTGTTAATTGAAAATGCTTTTCATCGTCGAAATATGCTAAATAAGAACAATTCACATTATTTGTCTAAACATGTCAATCATGAACATGAGGTAATGTTAAATGTATCTCTTTACAAGGAATAGAATCAGTTAGACCTACTGCTAGAGAAGGTGATAGATTTCCTCAGTTCTAAAAAAGGGAGTCCTTTTGGATATTCAGACTTAACACTTTAATACCTTCTGGTCCAAATGATTTTATTGAGTTAGATCATTGAATTTCTATGATGTGAATAGTCTTTAATGTAATGGTAGGATATTCACCTTTCAAGAAAAAGATCACTGGTTCATTTCCCGGTTACAACAACTGGTTTATGATTCTTTTTTTATTTTTATTTATATTTTTTTACATTTATTTTTGTAACTTTTTATCTATTCTATTCCTTTGTATTTGGATATGATTTATAAAAGTACCTAAATAGGATTACATACATTATGATCGCTATATTGGCCAGACCTCACTATATTTATTTGATTTTTATATTTATATGAGTATAATTATGTTTAATTACTTATTTTTGTGATGCTTTTACTTATATAAGACAGGAATCAATATTATTGTTGGAATCTGTTTAATAAAATGAATTTGTATTATATTTTTCATATATGTGTTTTCTTTCTTTTTTTTTTTTAAAACACTTTTTATTGAGTTTTTCTTGCATTGACAATGTAAGACACAAATGAGCTGACATTGGTGATAACCAGAGTATATGCAAGGGTAAACACTAGGACATTTGTTAACATTACAAGGTACAGTGTGAGCCGTAAGTCGGCCAATACATCTATGTTACCATTAAGTGAATTAACATGGCATAAAATGGGTAAAAGTATTAGCAAGTCACAAGCACGTAGGTGAACTTGAAGGTTACGTCCAAAAGCGAGTAAGTGTTAGACTAACACTGAACAAAAACAAAAACTATTTACAATATCTGGTCTGCATCAACATAGACATACCTGAGAAGTAACAAGGTAAGGTAACCCAACAGCCCAAAAGTCAGGTTTTAGCATATAAACATACCATGCCATTAATTATTTATTTATTTTCACAAAAACACGAGCAACTGTAAAATGGTAGCCCAAGCTATTGACATGCTGACCCTCCACAAATCACATGCATGACGAGAAAGGCCACTAAGATTCGACACCCATCGGGCTGCTCCAGGTAAAGGTTCCATATTTATATAAATACCACTGCGTGGACTCAAAAAGCTTAAGAATATGGTTTCTTTGTTCTGTCGGGAGGAACTCAATATATCTGCCCCATTTTTTGTAAAATTTATACACACCCTTACTAATATCTGGGAGAGTGTCTCTCCTATCCAAGTAGAGGCACTCCAGCAGTATTTCTTTCACCGTCCCTAAAAAGGGGGGAGTAGGTTTGGTCCAACACCTCAGGATAGCCTTCTTGGCTATGGTGACTATCATAGAAAGGAGAGGGATGTTATGTTTAATTTCTGGGGAATCAGCCCAGTCAGTAAAATCTGCCCACATCAGGGCCAAAAAACTCTTAGGGAGCTGACATTGGAAGATGGACTTTATAAAAACTAAGATCTTGTCCCAAAATTTACGAATTTTCCTGCACTCCCAGAAGTTGTGGATGAATGTGGCCTTAAGTGCATTGCATTTCGGGCAAGACCCAGTCTCATCCTCAACCATATATTTCCTTTGGGCTTGTGATATGTAAACCCTATGAATCACTTTGAGATGACCCTCCTGGAGTGAAGAGGAGCCCAGGGCTCGCATGGTGTTGTCATAATATTCAAGGGGGTCAGGTAGTGTGGTACCAGTAGGGGCATCTCTAGCCCACGCCGACAATGGGCCCATCCAAAGTTTAGTCAGATTATAGGATGATATGACTTCTGCAACATGTCTGATGCGGAAAGTGTGGGAGCGTAAGTATTTCATGAGTGCATCAATAGGGTGTGGGGAGGTCTTAATTTTTGAGGTAGTCATCTGGGCGTAGTGTCGCACCTGGAGATACATATAAAAATGTTGGTTCCGAAGATCAAATTTATCTTTTAGCTGCCCAAAGGAATATAGTGTGCCTCCTGGGTCAAAAATGTCGCAGATAGATTTAATGCCTTTTTCTCGCCATGCAAGGAAAGCGGTGTTGTCCAGGGAGGGCAAAAAAGCCAAGTTACCCCAGAGAGGGGCATAACTAGATAACTCAGGGCTACTTCCACACTTGGAATGGGATGCCCTCCATGCCCGAAATGTATCATGAAATAGTAAGCTAGTCAACACAGGCTCGGGAATCTGGGCCCGGGGTGTGAGCAGCAGTGCTCCCGGAGCGAAGGGGTGAAACAAGGCTGCCTCTAAATGTTGGTTTGTAAATATACCTTTATGTAAAAGCCAATCGGAGGCATACCTAAAGTGGGTGGCATAAGAAAAAGAGAGAATATCCGGAAAGCCCAAACCGCCTTGTGCCCGTCTCAGCTGAAGGCGAGTCCGTGCTATGCGGGCCTTCTTGTTACGCCACACAAATTGCAAGAACAATTTATTACAGATAGCTATGTCTGAGGGGGAGGGCATGATTGGTAACATTTGAATCAAGTAGCTTAGTTTGGGAAAAATCACTCCCTTAATTACTGCAATTCTCCCCATCAGAGATAACGGCAAGGCCATCCATCCCTTTAACATGGCACCAATATGCTTAATGACTGGAGAATAATTAGCCTTGTACAAGTCCTGCGTTCTGGAAGTGACCTGAATCCCCAAATATTTAAATTTATCAAAAACTACCGCGAAGGTTTGTTGCACTAATGATGTAAGCGAGGGGTTTTCCTTCCCTGACAAAATCATAGCCTCCGATTTTCCCACATTTATCCTGTACCCCGCAAAGGAACCAAATCTCTGAAGGGTGTCTAAAATAACCGGGATGGAATGGGAAGGGTTTGCAACAAAAAGCAGCATATCATCTGCAAACAGGGACATTTTCAGCTCCCGATTCGCTACAGATATGCCCTTATATTGTGCAGATTGCCGGAGAGCGATTGCCAACGGCTCAAGGGCTAGAGCAAAGAGCAATGGTGACAGGGGGCACCCCTGTCTGGTCCCCCGTTGGATACAGAAGGGGGAGGAAATATGCCCATTACTAAAGATTTGGGTGTAGGGGTTAGAATACAAGGTCTGCAAAAGGGTCACAAATTTGTCCGGGAAACCAAATCTGGCCAGTGTTTCATAAAGGTGGTCCCAGGTGAGAAGGTCAAACGCCTTCTCGGCGTCAAGTGAAAGTATCAATTTAGGGGCGCTATCTTTATGGGTCTCAATATGGTGGATTGTCGCTAAAACTTTTCTGATGTTAAGCACCGAGTGTCGCCCAGGGATAAATCCCGTTTGGTCCGGGTGTATGATATGTGGAAGGATACGTTTGAGACGCTCAGTAAGTATTTTTGTGAGGATTTTATAATCCACGTTCAAAAGTGAAATCGGCCTATAAGAGGCCGGTAGTGAAGGATCCCTGCCAGGTTTAGGGAGGACCTTTATTATAGCTGCATTAAAATAAAGAGGTATAGAGTCTGAGGACATTATGGAGTTAAATACAGCTTGCAGCGTGTCGCCGATATGCGGCGCCAGGATCCTATAAAATTCCCCACTAAGCCCGTCTGGCCCCGGGGCCTTGAGGGGTTTAAGGTATTTGATAGCAGTCTGTACTTCCAACAAGGATATTGGGGCCACCAAGGTTTCTGCTTGGGCTGGGGAAATCGTGGGTACTACTAACTCGCTCCAGAAATGATGTTTGTTACCATCATGTATAGAATCTTGGCTATAGAGATTCTCATAAAATTTTTTAAAAATTGATACTATACCAGGGCCATCTTCCACCAGAACGTCATCATTATCTCGCAGGGCGACTATAGTGACCGGTCTGTGGCTACCTTTAAGCAGATTAGAAAGGAGTCTTCCTGTTCTATTTCCCCATTTATAGAATCTATATTGGCGACTTGTGTTATACCTATCCCCCATCCGTTGCAGGACACTCTCAAATTGAGTCTTGTGGGTCTGATAAGTGGAAAAGGAGGTCCTGGAAGGGCGGGAAGTATATAAACGAAGGCTGTTGGTAAGGTTCTGCTGGGCTAGTAGGTAATTTTCGTTTAACCGTTTGTTGTCGTTGGAGACAAAGGAAATGATGGAGCCACGAACAACCGCCTTAAAGGCCTGCCAATATACCTTCGGGTCTGGGGTATGATCCCTATTAGTGTACTTATATTGTTCCCATGTATCTCGGAGGGCATCTCTAAATCTAATGGAGTTTGTTAAATGAGTTGGGAATCGCCAGTGAGTATAGGACTTCCTGTCAGGGGATGCTTCTATCTTGACCCACACAACAGAATGGTCAGAGATAGCAACAGGTTCTATCTCTACCTTAAGGGCCTTGGGTAATAATGCAGCCGCTATGAGAATATAATCAAGACGAGCCATAGTACCATGAGCCGCGGATAGACAAGAGTAAGATCTAACATCAGGGTGTCTGGCTCTCCATATATCTATTAGGTTTAGGCGTTTAGAGAGGAATGGTATACCAAGTTTTGGTGAGCTTCTACGGCCTCTAGGGGGGAGTTGCCTATCTAATTTTTGAGAAGATACTAAGTTAAAATCACCACATACAATTAATTGTGCATCCATAAACCCGTAAAGCAGCGTTAGCAATTTTTGAAAAAAACCTCTATCATACTGATTGGGGGCATAAAGATTGCAGATTACATATCTGTTAGTTTGGATGGTGACATCAAGGATGACATATCTGCCGTCCTTGTCAATAAGTGTGGAATGAATGTCGCAGAAGAGGGCCTTCCGTGCTAATATGGCCACTCCTCTGGCTCTCGTGTTAAAGGGAGCAGATGCTAATACCGTGTAACCCATAATGTTGAGTTTAGCAATTTCAGGATCCATCAAGTGGGTTTCCTGCAGTGAAATGACATCTAAATGCAGTTTCCTAATATAGGTAAGGATCTTGGTGCGTTTAGTTGGAGAGTGGATCCCACCCACATTCCAAGTGGCGAATGTTAGAGCCACCATAGTAAGCCTACAAACATTATTAATCTAGCAATGTTATTAAACCTTGTGCCTGAGCAGTAGTAACCACGACCAGGGGGAGGGGTATTGCCCAAATAATGTGTTAGGGTGTACCTTTTAGCCGTATTCTTACAGACCAGAATAAAAGAAATGTAACAAACAAGAACATTTGAACACACAAAAAACATGACATTCAAAATGCCAAAGTCCGTGAGGCAAGTGGGGTGACCCAAATCCTCTGCCATAAGGAGCAACTTAGACTTCCAGGGCGTAGGAACAGAGTTGTCTGAACCAGTGTCCATAGCTCTGTGTCCGGAACTACTGCTAAACATCAACCTCCAGGGAAAGGGTAAAAAGGCGTCAAATCGGGGTAAGTTAACCGGCTGGTAGGGGGGGGTGAGAGGGCAAGGCCGACTAACAAGTAAAGCAGAAATGTCCAGGACAAATATGCTTTTGGGGTTAAGGTTATACATGCGATCAGTAGATAATACTTAACGGTCCTGGGAGTGATGGGCGTCGTCTGGCGAGGTTGGAAGGGAGCCCAGAAGATAGGTCTTCGCATCCTGAGGGGTGACGAAATCTTGATATTCTGACCCATTGAAGATTCGCAAACGGGCAGGATATAATAGGGCGAATTTCCTCCCGGCTTTGACGAGGCTTGTGCAGATTTCCGTAAACTCCTTGCGGGCTCTAGTGACATCCATGGAGTAGTCCTGGAATAACCGGAGCTGATGTCCCTGCCAAGTAATGCCGTTGCTCTGCTTGCTGGCCGCCCATATTGCCGCTTTGTGCTGATAGTTGAGGCAGCGGAAAATCACTGGCCTGGGTCTGGTGTCCATGTTGGCTCTCGGTGGACCAATGCGATGCGCTCTCTCTATCACCAAGGAGGGACAACGGTCTTCGGTTTTAAGTAATGCTGGGAGTGTGTTGCTAATAAAATCTGTAAGGGCTATACCCTTGAGGGTCTCCGGCAAACCTATGATCCGCAAATTGTTTCTCCTGGACCTGTTCTCCAGGTCATCCAATTTTCCCCAAATTTCTTTGTGGTCTTTATACAGGAAATCAGTGCGCTTCTTCAGTGATGCTATATCCTGAAAGGACTCTCCAACTCTCTGCTCCACAGCTAATAGCTTATGAGAGACTTGTACCATCTGCTCCTTTACCTCCTGAATAGCTGCTGTGAGTTGTTGAGCTTGTGCTTTCATCAGAGGAGCCATAGTATCAGTGATAGCCTGCACCACGTCTGCATAGGATACAGGAGTGACAGGGATTGCAGGTAGCAATGAGGTTGCAGGAGGAGAGCTGGGAGGGCTGGGGCAGCCTTTAGTTGGGCTAGATGGTGGTGTGGAGGCTGGAGGGGATCTCTCATGATCATTGCCCGCACGCTGCTTACCCGCCGCGGCAGCCGGCGTCATCTTGGATCCGACGCGCGGCCCTTCACTCCTCTGCTTGCCGTGTCTCGCGGGCATGACAGGATGGAGAAACCTGTCCATTAACTCCCCGGCAGACGCTGGAGTCGGTGTGGGATGTGTTTTCTTTCTTTATTGATATTTTCTGTTTTGTTAGAGTAGCTTTCGAAAGGAAGTCCTCTACGTGACAGTGTCAACAGGCTGAGCAACCCGCATCCAGATCTTCATGTCATGAGATCCAAATGCTATGCTCTGGATAAGGTGCAAATACTTCCACAAATCCAAGTATTCTGACAGGCACTTCTCGAGGTAACACGTCACAAACACTGAAAAGCCCACTAGCCACATCAGGAATGTCTTGTAATTGTCCTCGCCCACCCCTTCTTTGGCCTAGGCTACAGCTAGCCCTTTCTTGACCTTATGCGGGACATAGAACATGTCTACAAACTGCTCTCTTTTAATCCAGTCCCTTGATGACTTCCCACAGGATTTCGTAATTATCACACAGCATCGGAGGGGGACCTGTGAGTTTCCTTGGGCCTACTGTCTGCCTTTCTGTGAGCCCCTGTTTTATGACCTGGCTCTTGTTTGTTCAAAGCCTTAAGCATCTTCTTTAGAAGGTGCATAACTTTGCTAGGTTTAATCTGGGATTACTAGAACGAACTGAACCCGCAGAAGACAAAGCCAGTTCTGACTGAGTGGACTCACCCATCTTGATGCCACTGCTCAATCACGATTGAGAACGCTGGAACATCTGGCTCGCCCGATGGGAGGTGCTTAGCTGCTCGCCATCTTCTTCTAATGGACGTTCACCCAGAGAACGCTGTGAAACGGCTAATTCATCTTTAAGTAAAGAGATGTCAGACTCAAGTACCATCTCCCTGCTCACCCCTGTTTTCTGAGTCGCAACCTTCCCCTTGCTAATCCTGCCATTCCTATCCTGTGACCAAGATCCAGTGGGACCATTGTTACTAGCATATGTCATCGTAACGGGAATTATAACAAAAGGGAAGTTTATGGGAGAGGGACCAGTAGCTTGTGACGTGGTGGGGCCCAGAGGTCACCCGGTAGGGAACATGGCCTGGGAAAAAGCACACTGATTGTGGGCAGCAAAATTATGCGACCTACGCCCTTTGCCCTTGCTACCATGACTGGAGCTAATAACATGGGATGCATGGGGGTTGAGCAAGAAGGATTGGCTGGATGTAAAGGTAGATGGAAGGGGGCAGGGAATTGGCCGGAACCCCAACCCACCCAAATTCTGCCGAGAATAATTATCCGGGGTGTCAGGAGGATTGGCTGGATGTAAAGGTAAATAGAAGGGGGCAGGGAATTGGCCGGAACACCAACCCAAATTCTGCCGAGAATAATTATCCGGGGTGTTAGGAATATAATCAAGGAAGGAATCGCCCAAACAGTGAAAGGTTCCCGCTGTCCTAGTCTAACAATGGAGACCTCTCTTCAATGCCTCCTGTTTATATGTTGGGCTCCAGCCTGCGCCCCCACCCACCTGTCCATAGCTGCATGACGCTGCATAATATTGTGCTGGGTGTGATCCACAGCACCATGACTCGCATTGGTGGCCATGGCAGTGCTGCTGTGACTCACATTAGTGGCAGTGGAACCTAAGGGACCACTACTCACATCGGTGGTAGTGTAAAATGCAGCATCATGAGAACTATTGTCTGAGGCACTATACCTCATGTCTCTGATTAACTGAAGCACTATGAGGGACAATGGTGACAGTGTGACTTGCTGTGGCGTGCCTCCTATTACCTGAGGCAGTATAAGGGACATTGGTGACAGTGTGCTCTGCTGTGGCATGTCTCTTATTACCTGAGGCAATAAGAGGGGCATTGGTGCCTGTCCTGTCTTACCACCTCTCAGGTTTCCCACACTGCTGATGGCGATCTTGGCTTCCTCCAGACCTCTCACCCTGAGGACGTGCAGAGGTCTTGCAGTCAGAGGCAGAGGGACCCAGAGGAGCACTGCCCGCCAAGAGCTGAGCACCACTGGAGGTGCCCAATAAATATTTGTAGGTAGTATGTAGAAAGAAAAACACTAAGGTGGGTGCTACTTAGGTTTAAATGACAAATATACAAAGGAAAAGATGCAGCCCACAAGAAAGAACCATTGAAGTGCACATCACTGCCCAGTCTTGGTTAAAATATAACCTTTATTATACCATAATAAAAGTAAAAATTGTTAAAAACGAAATATATAAATATTCCAGAACTATCAAAAATTATTGCATCAGTGAGTAAGACTAGGGAGTATAGGGACACTTACGGACCCGGAACGGTGGAAGCGCTGGTCGTGAGACCGCTAATCTATGGTAGGGATAGTTTGCCTCATTTAGCTTAGACTAGGGGCTGTTAACCACATGTTATTCGCTTCCTTGGATGTCCTGGTCTGGATAAATAATTGTTTTCCTCCCTCTATAGTTATCATAATGTATTTGTGATTCTTTTATGTTACATGGATATATGATACTGTCCATCTCTGCAATGGGATCTGTACTTATTGTTATTCTGTTATATGATGCAATCATTATTGATAGTTCTGGAATATTTATATATTTCGTTTTTTAATACTTTTTACATTTATATTATGGTATAATAAAGGTTATATTTTAACCAAGACTGTGCAGTGGTGTGCACTTCAATGGTTCTTTCTTGTGGGTTGCTCTTGCAGAGTCCACATCTTTTCCTTAGGTAGTATGCAGTACAGTTCAGATCATGGGGGTTTAAAGAATTATCTAACACAATATTGTGGATACAGCCTCCTATTTCTTTATTAATGGCTGACTTCATATATATATA
>WWET01005543.1:0-13325 GCA_011038615.1 Limnodynastes dumerilii | reverse complement strand
GAGCGTATGGCCCCTTCCTTACGCCGGGCGAAGCTAGGGTAGCCTTCAGCCGGCGTAAGGAAGGGGCCATACGCCCGCACAGGGGGGAGTGTCGGGCCAGAGCACTGAGGTTACGCTGAGCGCTACGCTCAGTGTAACATCGTAGCTCTGGATCAGGCCCAATGGCACTAGGAATAATTGCCAGAACTGCAAATATATTAATACCAAGTAGTATAAGAAAAAACACATATGTCAAATTTTAAACAGAAAGGACATATATTAGATCAATTTATCTTAATGCCATTCATGGCGATCACATGAGGCAGATGGTTAATAAAGACTCTGGTGGCTATAAATACGCAAAGTGTTAGACATGTTGTACTGCCCAAAAGAAATTAGTTTGAACATGAATGTACGTATCCATCAAAATTTAGCAACCAGGCATAGTTGTATGTCAAATAAAAAAACCAATGGTGGTTTCAGGTGCTGGGTTAGACTCTGCAGGGGGGGGGGGATGTCAATACACAATGAATCTCTGATATCCTAAAGTGCTGACTGTGCTTAACAAATGTATGCATTTGCATTAATAAATAAATACATTTTAAGTCCCACTGAGTGTTGATTAGTCCTTTGAAAAAAATTATGCTTGATTCTATCGTGGATATAATCCTCCAAAACGGAACAAAGCCATGTGAAATAAAGAAAATAACATTTATTAAATCACATTCTATAAAACATTAAAACATGGATCGAAAACATCATACCAGGAAGCAATGGTAGTGGGAGATGGGGAGACGCTGTCGCTGTAAGATGGAACTCCAGGGTAAGCTAAACTGCAGTCTCTCTCTCTTTTAGTCCACTGGTGATGATGTCATTGATCTGTATGCCGGTCCTTGGACTGTAGTTGTATATAAGTAATAAAATAATTATAAGAACTATGTTAAATTGCACATTTCATTAAGTCCAAAAGGGCAATAGTTCTAAGATGGTGGATCCAAGCTGCTTTGCATCTCAAGAGTGTTGAGTTCCTATCAACTCCCCTAAAGGAAACTGAAATGCAATCTATGATTTTATAACGTAAGATTGCAAGGTTATGTTTCATGGTGAAGCAATGCTTAGCTTACCTGGTTGTTCCATTGTTTTTCCATTAAAGGCTGCTCTAATGGATGACCTATGAAGGGCCATATGCTCCTTGCATTGCCTCTGTGTCTTGCATACATAATATAGGCCACAGGGGCAAATTATTATGAAAACAACACGTGTGCTGGTGCAGGCAAGTGGATATTTGATGGTGTATTTTTTGCCTAAACGAGGATGAGAAAAATTGGTACAAGCATACAAATAAGGGCAAGTCACAGAATTGTAACATTTATAACATCCTGACTTTATAGGATTCCTCTTCGAGATAGTAACATCCATTTCTCCAGTACATCACGGAGGTTACTGCCTCTCCTATAACATGGCATACAGCGTTTATTTCGTAGAGAATTTACATCAGGGTCTGAATTGAAGACTGGCCATAACCTTTTTGCTGTTGTCTTAATGGCCTGGCTATTGATTGTATACGTTTGAACCAATGGCAAGCTATCCTTACAAGTACTGATGTCTTTTGAGATTAGAGTTTGTTCTCTAGGAATTTGCATCACTTTACCTTTGATGAGATTAAGTTGTTGTGGCTCATAACCCCTATTCACAATTTTTTTAATCGTTGCCTTTATCTGTTCCTCACAAACCTCGTTGTCACTTGTGTGTAAATTGTTTTTATTGGCAAAACAAGAAAAAAGCACAGAGGTACATTGTTTTCAACAATAATGACAATATAACAATCGAAGTACAGCAGAGTGATTGTCACTATGGGACAGATCCTGTACTACGCATTTCTGCGAATTTACGTGTGGTATACACGTAAATTCGCAGTTTTGATTGAACTGCGCATGCGCACCGCAGAAAATACGCACATTCGCGTAGCGTATTTTCTAACGTAAGGATTATTCACGTATTGCGAACGTAAGTAATTACGTGTGGGCGTGCCAAAATTACGTTCGCGACGAATACGTGAGAATTACGTGAAGTAGGCGGGGGGGGTATTTAAAGTGTACAGTATGGGCGTGCTAAGCTGCGAACGTTCGCGTAGTCTGTACGCCCGTTAGCGGACGTATTGTGTTACGTATGGAAAAGTTAAGGTAGGGTTTGGGTAGCGTATTTTCACAAAATACGTCCGTGCAGGGGGTGTGTTAAGGGTAGCGTAGCGAATTTACGTACGCGAAAATTCGCTACGCGAACAAACGTACTGCAAACGTTGTTCAGGATCTACCCCTATGTCCATTTATACATTCAATTTACATATTTGAGAGAAATGGATTAGTCTAATGTGTAACATTACTTGTACGTTCTGTGCTTCTCAAAATAAAGACATATGATTATCTCTGTTTCTGTTTTGCTTTTTCTTTATTTTTAAGTGGGCGGGAGCAAAGAATCAAAAGAAAAAGAAGAAGGGAAGAGGGGAGGAAGGGAGGGGAGGACTGGGGTATATCTCCAGGAGGATACATGTAGTGATAGAAAGGTGGGGGGACTGCACAGATCACATGATTAGTTTCAATGGTCATGACGGATTTATGTTAATCACGAAATTAGGCCTCTACTGATAGAACAAGTGGAAGTGTTTAGAATCCACCAAGGAGGTGTTACTCATCTAATTTCCAGAAGGTGAGGCTGTTATTGCAGGTTGTCTTAAGAGATATAAGAAATACAGCGCTCCAAGGTGTGTGTCCTCTATATTGGATACATAAAATAAATATTACAAATAGTACGTCTTAGACTCTCAATCCGGCAGCTAACCGGGATGACCAATCCCCAAAGACTAAAAAACATGAGAAAATGGAAGCGCTCAGGATAATAAGTCTAAGACAATTCTATTAAAAAACAACACCAATAGAAAATAAAAACAAAACCATAAAATGTAGCAACATGTATTCCGACACTAGATGTTTCAACTTGTAAACAGAATATCGCCACGAGGCAATCAAAATGTCCACATAGTTTCAATCATCAGTCTGACATAATGCCCAGATAGGGTTTCAGCCTGTAGAGTAGAACAATTGAATGACCCTCTATGTCATCAGTTTTCAGTCAAGTCAAGTCAATGTTGAGGACAAGATTCTTTAAAGTGCACTTAATTAGTATTTGGCATACCAATAATAGTAAAAAAATTCAAATGGAATAATAACCAGATCCAGAATAGATGTCAATACATGCTATGCTCCGGTGGAGCTGCAGACGGGTTTTGTTCTTTATAAGAATATTTCTGCGATGCTCAAGGAAACGGATAGAGAGCTGTCTGGTTGTTCGACCTACATAACACTTCACATATTTACATTTAATCAAATAAACAACGAAAGAACTATTACAATTAATGTAACTATCAAATTGGTATGTTGAACCATCATTCCCAATAAAATTACAGGTGACACATTGTATACATCCACATTTATAGCATTCTTTTAGGTGAGAGGATAACCAAGTTTTTTGTGAGGTTAATCTTTTTTAAAATGACTTTTTACTAGGTGATTTTCAAGTTTCAATGCCCTCCTAAAAATCACTCTTGGAGGAAAGGAAGAAGTGGTCTTCAATACCTGGTCACAATTGAGAATCTGTATAATATCTTCTAGGATCTTTGTAATCTCTTGAGAATAGGAGTTTAATTGTGTCCTAAACATCAATTCATCTTTACTATTAGTTTTATTAATCCTAGTGTTTTTATTTTTGTTTTTATTTTCATTTTCATCCCCATTTATATTTAGATTATTTCATAGTAAGTCAGTTCTATCTTTCTCAAGTGCTTCCTTAAAAGCTGATTCCACAAGTGAAGATGGATATTCCTGTGTATAAAAGACGCCCTTCAAAGATTCACTTTGTTTTATATATTCCAAAATTGAGGAACAGTTCCTTCTTAATCTAAGGAACCGTCATTTTGGTATATTACTCTGCCAATGTTGTTGATGACAGCTTCTAAAATTCTGAAATTTACTTTTATCTACTTCTGTTTTGTAGTTTTTTATTTGAATGTGACCATCCTAAATGTACACTGTTATGTCAAGAAAATTGATTTCTGTGCGACTAGCTGTGTGTGGAAACTTTACACCATACGAAATAGTGTTCAGATAGGAAATGAAGGATGTGAAAGAAGAAAAATCCCCATCTCAAACAAAAAATAAGTAATCAATAAATCTTCCGTATGTGACCAGATTCACCACGAATACACCATGCCAGATGAGTTCATCCTCCAAACAACCTGTATATAAATTGTCATAGCTTGAGGTGAACCTGGTCCCCGTAGAGGTCCCCTTTTGCTATAAATATAACACCCCTTGCACCAAAAATTCTCTTAAATTATCAGATTTAGTGGAATCAGATTGTAAAATTAAATTTATAGTTTCTGTACCCAAAGAGTGAGGAATGTTGAAATAAAGAGACTCAACATCACACATGACTAAGATAAAGTGATCTTTCCAAATTAAATTATTCAAACTTAAAAAATGTGTCGTATCCTTAATATATGATTTGAGTCTAGATACATAGGCCCTGATTCACACTTTAGAATTTTTCTGGTTTTAGGTGCGTATATTTAAAACTGATGCACTGTGCATGCGTAGTAACTTTTATACGGTAAGTTGAGTTGGACTTAAGAAAGCAAATTCCGTGCTCATACACTATGAACTTAAAATCTCTAGGTTCGTAGTAACATACGCAAAAAGGGGCATTCCGTGAATATTTATCTCGGCAGATACTTAGATTTGGGTGGAGGGAGGCATTTAAATGATCAAATGAAGGCACAGTTATGCAGTTACGTTCCTAACTAGACGCCATACGTATTCCAATGCGAACCTACAGTTAAGGGAGCCCTATGGCACTTATGTGTAAATCACATAAGAACCTAAAAACTGGGGGAGTGCCGAGGGAGTTGCCTTGCTATTAGTTTCCTATATTTAAGAACTTAACGTGTTCTTTTAAGTGTGAATAAAGTCCATAAGGTTGAAGGTGACAAGTTACAAAGTGAGAAAGATTACAAGTCAGGGAACCAACCCCCAAAATAATTGGTTGCCCTGGGGAGTTGGTTTCCGACTTGTAAATCTTAGGCAGATAGTAATATGTGGGTATGGTTGGGTGAAGGATGTTCAGAAAATCAAACATATTTTTAGTAATGACACCTTTTTCTTTTGCCATTTCAATAAAGAATTTATATTTAGTATTAAACTTGGAACTTTAGTTGCTATCAAGTTTTTTTTTTAAACTGGATGTCATTCAGCTGAGGTAGGGATCGTAGTTGTTTATTTAAAGTAAATGTTGCCATTTTGATTTTCTGTATAAAGTGTCTTCCATTTTTAAGTCCTTCCAACTTCGAAAAGCCGACAGATCCTGACCCAGGGGAAAGGCTCTGTTGGCTAGGAGTGAGGTGAGTAGAGAGTGTAGGGAGGAGATATTATTAAGTTCCCGGGATTGATGCCAGCAAGCTAGAGTAGGCGATATGGTATGGTGAGTTTGTAGTGCCAGGCTTTGTATCTAGGGCAGTAATTGGATAGTCCAAGTAACTCTCCTTGATTCTTATCCATTGTTTGGTTTCTACTCCCCTCGTCCATTCCATAACTCTATTCAAATGTGTTGCTTGGTAGTAACTGACAAAGCATGGCAGTGAAAGACCCCCTCTATTCCTGCCTCGCATCAGCACCTCCAGCTTGATCCTGGAGTGTCACTTCTGCCATATGAAAAATCAAACTAATCCTCAAGCAAGTTTAGGTGCCTGTGACTAAGAAAAATGTGGTCAATACGAGAGTAGGAATGTAGTAAGTAAAATCTCTATCTTCTGGATGAAGGATTCGCCATATATCAGCCAATTGGGCATCATGGAGAGCCTTCCATACCTCACGGTCCATTTTATCAGGGTGTGACCTAGTGTTAGTTGAAGGGTCTAAGCGTGGGTCAAGATTCCAGTTAAAATCTTCTCCACACAGCACTACACTCTCCTGATATTTTTTGAATTTGCTAAGGATGGATTTTATTAATGTGTGTTGCTTTTGATTCTGGGAATATACATTGATAATGGTATAGGGGCACCCATGAAGAGAGCACCTGAGAAGGAGGACTCTCCCAGCTATTAAGCTCCGTGTTTCAAGAATTTGGATGGGAAGGTTTCTAGATAGTAAAATGGCCACGCCCGCTAACTTGCTATCCGGATTATTATTGTATACAACGGTGGGGAAATATTTACCAGTCAGTCAGAAAGCATTTGGAGATACCTTAAAGTGGGTTTCTTGTATTAGTGCTATATCCGCCCTGACACATCTTAGAAACCTCAAGAGTTTTGATCTTTTTTCTGGTATGTTGAGGTATTGACATTGAGGGAAACTATGTGTAACCTATCCGCCATCTGTGTTTTTGATCTTATGTTGTTTTCGTTTGGACTGTGCATACTCAGCTAGGCGTATCTGTTATGAGTACCAACAGGATGAGTGGATGGCTGGAGAGTAACACTAAGGAGCAGCAGTAGGGCAGACAGTACTGGGTAGCATAAGGAGAGAGTTTTACGAGAAGGGTTGCTGGGGCGCGTAGTCAATGCTATCAGGTAGTGTTCACCAGGGCCCCTGATGGTGGGGATGGAATTGGCTGCACCCCAATAACAGGTCGCAGTTCCCAGAACTGAACTCGCAGGAGAGGAAGGATGAAGGTAAGTAAGAAACTGATAGACAGGAGAAATGGCAGAGCAAGCAGGGGGAAAAAGACTGGTCCGGAAGGGACCGGCCAGTAACAAATGACAGAGAACACTTAACATTGACCAAAGACAAAGAGGTGACGGGACTAAACAAGACTAACTGCACAAACAAGGGCTCACAATCACACACTCAGCCAGCAGGGATCCCCCCAAGGGGGTATAAAAAAAAACTGCCACGCAGGGTAAAAAGGGTTAACACAGGTGGGGTACACAATAAGGTGGGAGAAAGGGAAAATGGCACACTGGGCAATAAGGCAAGGAACTAGGCAGGGACAATGGGCACTCAATATCACTAGAAAAGGTAAGGAACTAGGCAGGGACAATGGGCACTCAATATCACTAGAAAAGGCAGCGAGAGGCAAGAGAGAGAAGAAAGCAAGGCAGGCACAGAGACTAAAGCAAGGCAGGAGAAAAGGCAGCGAGAGGCAAGAGAGAGAAGAAAGCAAGGCAGGCACAGAGACTAATAAGAATCTATAATCACCGCCGGTCAGCCTGGCGCCAGAACTGATATAGAGGCTGCTAGCCTCTGACAGGCTAGACAGCTTTACATGCTGTCTCCAGCATGTGCGGCGGGATGGTTCAGCCGGCCGAAGCGGGCAGTGCAGATGAGTGGAGGTTCCTGCCGACGGCTCCCGGCGGCTCCTAACAGTATTATTGCATCCTTTTGGAGAGGTAAGGGTATGATTTTGGAGTGATGAGGGGAGAATATGAAGGGTATCAAAATAAGAAAGATCAAAGCATTGTGGATTGGAGTGCAGGGGAGGCCATTGAGGGTGGTCCTTTGGGTGCTTTGGTATCCACAATAAGAGGAAGAGGGAGTTCACCTCCGGAACAACGTTCCTCAGAGAAGGGGTTGGGGTTTGCAGATTAGTTAGTAAGAATGGGGGTGGTGGGCTCCTCGGCTCAATTCAGAGTTTATAAAGTGGGGCTCTCAAGCCGTTCCAAAATAAGCTTAGCTGAGTGGTGCATAATCTTTGGGGGTTATGTTCCGAATAACCTGGTGGCCATATATTGCATCACTTTACACCAAGAGCTGGAGCGAGAATGAAACAAGTATTATGTTGAATAGGATTAAACCTTGACTAATGGTGCCAAGGAATATCTAAATAAGGAGAAGGTGCCTATGTCTAAACACCTAAGTAGAAGGGTATAATTGCATAATGGATATGAAGGTTTAGGTAATAATGGTTAGCTATTCACCAGCAATAAAGATTCTACAACAGCATATTGTAAGACAGCTATAACATATCTTAACTAGAAGGTTTTTTTCTCCTTAACTATTACGAAGTGTAAGAGTTATTAAAGCTAAACAGATTATATTTAAACATTTCACCAGTAAGAAACATTCTAACACCAATATATTGTAAAACAGCTACCTCATTTCTTAGCTAGAAATTTTCTTGTCTTCAAAACTATTAAGAATTATGAGAGTTTTAGAACTAAACAGGTAATGATTAAATACTCAAACTGAATAGAGCATAAACTTTCCCTAACTATTCGAATTGTAACTTGCTATGACATATGAAGAAAAAGGTGTCCTTATCTGGAGTCGGTCACACAGAAGTTCATATTGGATAGGAGGCTGTGTCAGGCATTGAAGGTGTCCTTATGGATAAGGTTTCCTGGACACATGACGAATCATGAAAGAAATGATGGGTGTGAAATTCTCTTGCTCATGGAGGAAGTGTTGAGCAGCGTCGGTTGGGGTGACGATGTTTGGTGAGCCTGACGTTTTCTCGGTCGTTGCACTTGTTGCCATAGTTCTGGTGGAGGTTGATTCCGTGAAGAATTCTGTTTTAGTTCCAAAATGTTACGCGGGACTGCACTAGATGGGCACAGACCGCGTGGGTTATGTGGATGATCCAGAGTGTGGATGCAGATGGAGTTACAGTCAAAGAGGATATGAAATAGAGTGAGATGTGAATAGGCATGAGTTACCAGAGGTAAGCTGCCAAGGATTTTATGAGTGTTGTGACCTAGAGGGCAAGGAAGGTAAGGGGATGGGGGGAATCAGGTTTTGGTGGGGGAAGAGACCGTCCAGAGGTTTTGATGCCTGGGACTCCAGGGGGGGACCAGGTCAGACAAATCCTCCTTCATTCCCAGTACCTGCACGAACCAGAAGCACAGCAAAGGGCTGGGATGCAGCATCCAGACGCAACTGCGAGATTGACCCGATGGCGTTATTCCTGTCACCTCTAGAGATTTCCCGGCACCCAGGTGAAGAGCCTCAGAGAGGGATGAGTAGATGCAGGCTGCCAGCTTAGGAATACATCATCCGGCGCTGTGAGCAGGCTGCTTGGTGTCACCGTAGTCAGAAAGTGTGTACAGCGCCTGAAGTGCTACTCCGCAGGTCCGGTGGGCACCAACTAGCAGCACTCTAAGCCTCTAGGCTGTCGCGACTGCTCTCCCTATCAGGCCTTCTGGGATGTAGTCACCACCTGCGAGGGAGACCCAGAATGTAGTGGTGGCCATGGGAGGTAAGATGGCGGACGTTACCTCGTTCCTGTGCACTGCCACCTCAGGTACCAATCATTTTACACTGCCCACTTCGCTAGGAGCTGGAGCAGGGGAGACAGGCTATCCAAGTGTCTTCTCCTCTGTGTACCTCACCCAGGGAATCCAGCTGTGGATAGTGGAGTTGTGAGGCCGCAGGGCCTTATTGCACAGAGGTTAGGCCGTCCTCCCTGGGGAGCGCTGGACCGGCAGGGGTCCTGGTCCAGGCTCTGGGGGGTCAAGAAGGGTTCAGCTGGACACCTGGAAGCGAAGGGGAGTTTGAAAACACCATAAAAAACGTAATTTAATGGTAATGGCCGCGGAGCTCTAATAGCGTGTGTTTTCTCCCTCCAGTAAGCCAAACCACGCCCCCACATCGATGTCACTTGTGATACGGCAAACTAACAGTTGTGAATATGGGAGTCCATACTTAAAGGTAGGTGGAAGAAATGATGTGGCATGTAGCATTATTACGATCAGTTGGATTATAGTATACTGATGTATATAATGATCCCAATTCTTCTGCATACAGACATCCAAATAATGAAAATGTGTCAAAGCAACTGTGTATGTAAAGCTGATGGGAGTCAAATAATTGTTCAGATCTAGAATCAAATCATGAAAACTTTGTATATCCGCGCTCTGAAAGAGGAACAGGGGCCAGATCCAGAACAACACTTGTGAACGAATTTACGCGTGGCGGAGACGTAAAATCGCCTTTTAGTAAGTACTGCGCATGCGCACCATAGAAAATACACTCTGTAACGTAAACATAAATGTGAACGTATGGCCCATTCACGTATGTGTCACGTAAATACTTACGTGTTGGCATGCCAATTTTACGTTTCACAAAAATACGTTTGAAATATTTTATGTAGGTGGGGGTTTGCATTTAAAGTCTACAGAATGGGCGTGCTTAGCTGCGTAAATACCTGTTGCCCATACGTACGTATGTGGATCACATCGGTTACGTTGCCAAAAGTTAAGGTAGGGTTTGGAAAGCGTATCTTGGACAAAATACGTACATTCAAGGGGAGTGTATAGAAGGTACGCACGCGTAAATACGCTACGCATGTAAACGTATTGTAAACGTAGTTCTGCATCTACCCCCAGGTCATTAATGACTATGGACATTTACACCTTCCTAGTCTGTCCATTATACATACAGTAAATGTGTACAGTACCATAAGTGCTATAAACATCTAACACAACATGTGCAACATATGCACAAACAACTGTTGCAAGTGTGGTGCCCCTGAGTAGGAAGCCAACTAATGTGTATAGGAAAATTGCAAAATGTCTATTGATGTGCGTATAAAGTTGCAGAGTATTGGATGGCTTGTGGGAGGTTTTGATTGCTGGGTTGTTTGAACTGTTGCCTAGGCAGCAGTCAGTTGGTAGTGGCATGCGGGTAATCGTGAAGGATTTTTCTAGAAAGTTCAGTTGGAAGGGACAGTTGGTGTGAGGTGATCTGAGGGGAAGCAGTAGTGAAGTGAAGGAGAAAGTGGCATAGGAGTGAAGCTGTTTTGGAGTGAATACTTAAGCTGGGGGTGCTTAGAAAGTGCAGTGAATAACCAGTCTGACAGAAAACAGTGTTAGAAAGAAAAGTGGAGACGCTGGTCAAGTGAAAGTATAAAGATCCTAGAAAAGGTGTCGTCTATTTGGTGAAAGTCAGATCAAGGGAGCTGTAAAGAGTGCTGGAGAGAGAGGCAGCTGTGAGGCAGAGGTAGAGACGAGGTACAGAGCAGCTGAGAGCAGAGTGCCCGAGAAAGCCAAACCAGCTGAGAGAGAGAGAGACAGGCCAGTGATCGGTGGCAATAGAAAGTGACAGCGTGTGAGAGAGGGGGCCGGAGAGAGAGAGAGAGACTGAAAGAAAGAAGCTAAAGGGACAGCAGAGAAACAGAAGGTGACAGCTGTACAGAGAGACTTACCTGCAAGTAATTCGGATGGTACTGAGGTATATAGTGAGGTACTGAGAGCCACAGTGGTCGGAGCCAGATGCAGTTTGGGAAAGAGATGAAAGCTGAAGCTTCATAGAACTGCTGGCATAATGATAGAGTGGTCGGTAAAGTCAGAGGCAGTGTGCTAAATTAGCTGTGCAGCAAGTGAAGGAGAAAACTGTGTTAATAAAATAAGGGAAAAGTGTGCAGAGTATAGCAAGAGTTTAGTGAAAAGTAATAATTATAAGGGAATTGCAATATATGTACTTATTTATTTGGGATTTCCTATTTAGCAGTTTAAAAAAGGTATAATATAGTTGAACTGCATATTGTTATTTGTAAAATTGGGGATAAATGTTGCCATAATTTATGTGTAACTGTTCTATGGTTATAATTACTTAAACAATTGTTATTTTAACTTGAATCTGAACATTTGTTACATTGAAGAAGAAAGGTTGAATCAAACCATTAGTTAGTAAAAATTTCTATCTACATTAATAATTATAATTAGTTTGTATGGTGAATTTCAAGATATTGAATTTGTTGTAAGAGAAATATGACTGTATTACCAAATATTGTTATCCACATTTCTGTAATAACAGCGTTAAAACAAGTTTTCTGCAAGTTCATAATACGTAAATTTGAGTAAACCAAATTCTTTAAACTCAAAACAGTTGTCCTGGAGTCGAATTATTTCCACACTCTGCTTCACTGAATCACAAATCACTGTAAAAGGATACTTACCTATATTATCATACAAGAACCTGTAGCCCTTACCACCCGGGCATCACACAAGTCCCCGCTGCAATGGCTCTCATTGCAAAGTAGGGACAGCCGAAAGTTGCTTTTTTGGCTGTCTCTATTTCGAATGAGAGCCTTTTCTGAATTTTTTTTAATGAATTGGTGAGTATACAGTCTGCATACTCACCCATTCACTTTCGGATGCGTCGCTGCTGGGTACTTAAGGTTAAGCTGCGGGGGGGGGACTTAGGGTTAGGTTGCAGAGGGGGGTGAACTTAGGGTTAGGCTGCGGTGGGGGGACTTAGGGTTAGGCTGCAGGGTCAGGAGACTAAGGGTTAGGGAGTGGGTTGGGGGAAACTTAATTTGCTTTCGGAGCACCTATTTCGGTGCTCCGGGGATCGATTGCTATACCTCGAAATAGAGCCATTCACAATGGGGACCGACACTCACAAACAACATACATTAAACAGCTAGTGACATTTATGTAATGGTGCATTATACATTTCCAAAGTCATCCTACATTTTCTAAAACAAACACCAGCAATCAGATTAAGTTATCAATATTTTATCCTCACAACATCCTCTATATTCCTCCATAGTGCTAGATAATTCATGTCCATACGACCGCTGATCCGCATGAGTGTAGGATACCACTCCCACACTATACAATTACCATGTTTCCCCCAGCCCACTTAAGCTGACGGAGGGGAAACACAGCCCATTTCTAAGTAAATGGCATCATATGGAAATAAGTTCTATACAATGTTAGGTACGCTGGACCTGACTCACACTTAAGAGTGAGTTAGGTGCGTGCAGATGCACACCTAACTCACTCTTCCATCCCCCGTCTCGCCCCCCATTTTAGGTACCTTATGGCACTTACGAGTGCCATAGGGATACCTTATGTGCCTGTGCAATGTCCATACGGACATTGCACCTTTCCGGCTCCTACCCGCCCTCCCCAGCTAATCTAAATGACTCCCCCTCCCACTTCTGACTAATAACGCCCCAAGGCAGCATTACGCTGCCTCTTTTTACGGGACACGCTGCGTGTGGTCTGTAAAGACCGCACCTATGCTATCTACGTGCCTATCGAAAGTCAGTTCCCGGTTAGAAAACGCGATTTTCGAAAATTTCTATTTATACCGCCAAATACCGAAAGTACATGTTTCGATTACACTCGATTGCGAATATTCTCAATTGCGAAATATCTCTATAGCGAATAATCTCGATTTCGAATAATCCCAATTGCGAATATGTTTCTATTTCGAATTTTGCAGGTCGATGACGTTAATTTCGAATATATCTTTATTTAGAATATTTCTATTTTATAATGTTGTTAATTTCGATTATTGCTCTATTTATACAATGTATGATTTATATTTCGAATTGTTCTATTTATAATG